>PVKC010010121.1:0-25501 GCA_004027635.1 Crocidura indochinensis
GTGTTTGCCTTTCATGCAAAAGGTCATCGGTTCGAATCCCGGTGCCCCATATGGTCCCCCGTGCCTGCCAGGAGCAATTTCTGAGCATGGAGCCAGGAGTAACCCCTGAGCACTGCCAGGTGTGACCCAAAAACCAAAAAACAAAACAAAACAAAACAATTTCTATCCTTGATTTTATGGGGGTATATCTTATGCCCAGGATGTGGTCTATTTTGGAGCGTGTCCCATGTGCATTGAGGGATGAAAAGCCCTATGTATTATAATCATATTATATATATATATATGTATATATATATATATTATACCTACTAAGTCGCTCTTCCATTTCTTCCTTAAAAACCTTTTTAGTTGGGGCCCAGGAGATAGCATGGAGGTAAGGCGTTTTTAATCTTGCTGCTTTTAATATTCTGTTTCTACCTGTGATTTTCATCATTTTGTTTAGGATGTGTCTGGGGTGCTTTAGTTGGTACTCTTGGGTGTCCAGGATGTGGGTGTATGCACTCATCAGTTCTGGAAACTTTACACAATAATGTCCTTGACTGTTGATTCTTCATGGGATTTTCCTCCTGGGTTTTTGGGACACCAATAATTCTTATATTATTTCTATTGAATTTATCACAGTTTAATTGCTGTCTGTTTATTTTGAGGATTTTTCCCATCTTCTGTTCGTTGAAGGTTCTTTTCCAACCTCTTGTTTATGGAGTTGCCATGCAGCTCATACTCCAGTTCACTGAACCTGTCTTCCATAGCTATTGCAGATACTCCTCGCTTAGCAACCAAATTCCATTTCAAAGACTTGGTCATTAAGCGAATTGGCTGTTAAGTGAGGAACTGCATGTACCGTATACAGTAGTACTGTATATGCATAATACTTGACAATACAGTATTCTGAATAAGTAAAATAATGAGAATGATCAAACTGAAAAGTTCCACTTGTTTTAATTTGCATAGGTTGTGTAATTTACACAGAGTACTGCAATGTATTACAGAACATAAAGTTAGTGAAATAGGTATATTAAAGCACCAAAAACCACAATGCTGTACTGTAGAGTGTACCAGATGGAAAAAGGATATTTAAAATAATATAAAATAGCGGTGAAGAGATGGCAGTAAGTGGAAGCGATTGCTAAACAGGTAGGTCGTTAAGCAAGGAGTATCTGTACTCTGTTGGTGAGTCTTTCCCATGAATTGTTCATTTCTCCTATCAATTATTTCAGTCCTGTTATTTCTTTTTTTTTGGGGGGGGTGGCGGGTTTGAATCACACCTTGCAGTACTCCTGGCTCTGTGCTCAAAAATCACTCCTGCCAGGCTCGGGGGACCATAGGATGCCAGAGATCTAACCTGGGTCCTTTCTAGGTTGACTCTGTGCAAGGCAAAAACCCTACCACTGTGCAATCACTCTGGACCCCAGTTCTTTTATTTCTTTTTTTTTTTTAACTTGATTGATTGATTGATTGATTGATTGATTAACTGATTGGTTGTTGTTCCATACCCAGCAGTGCTCAGGAGTTACTATTCTACACTCAGAAATCACCCCTGGTAGACTGAGGGCCCATATGGGATGCCAGGAATTGAACTGGGTTCCTCCCGGGTCCAGCACATGTAAGGTAAAAATGCCTTACCACAGTGCCATCTTCGTGGTCCTGTTCCTGTTATTTCTTATTGAAATTTTCTTATTTCTGCTCTTATATCCTCTTGAGTCTTAATGATTGTTCAATTCATTCTATAGTTTCTTTGACTTCTTTGAACATCCACCAGTTTCTTCTTTGATGTCCTTATCAGGGCCTCTCTCTCCTCACTCTATCTCTCCTCCCCATCCCCCGACCCTCAACCAAATAGATAGAAAGTATAGGTTATATGTAGATAGGCTGGTACTTGTTGGGCCTATGGAGCTACCATCTTCATTCACTAAGCATGGTGGGGGTTCTACGTTGTTTCCCCATTGTGACCTTTGCAGAGTGGTGGTGATTTTTATGTGTTGTAGTGGGACTCATTTACTAGAAGAAATGTGTGGCCGCAGAGTGTAGAGCAGCTGTATTCTTCACATGGGTTCTGGTCCTGCCTTGTCCATGTCACAGGCTGGTCTCCCCTCTGTTTTGTTTTTTATTTTGATCCACACCTGGAAGGGCTCATGGCTTTCTCCTAGCTTTGTACTCAGGCAATCATATATGATGTCAGGGACTGAACTGGTGATTAATCAGTGACATGTAAAGCAAACTCTTTAATACGGTTCTTTCTCTGCACTAGTAGTATGGTTTTGGTTTTGGACTCATACATTGCATTGCATATTCAAGAATAATCTGGGGCCCGGGAGATAGCATGGAGGTAAGGCGTTTGCCTTTCATGCAAAAGGTCATTGGTTCAAATCCTGGTGCCCCATATGGTCCCCCGTGCCTGCCAGGAGCAATTTCTGAGCATGGAGCCAGGAGTAACCCCTGAGCACTGCCGGGTGTGACCCAAAAACAAAACAAAACAACAAAAAAAAAAAGAATAATCCCTTGTGATGTTGGATATCAAGCCAGGATTGGCTGCTTACAAGGGAAGAGCCTTATATATCTCTCCATCCTTAGTAAGTTGCCTTTTTATTTTTCAGTGTTTTCAGTCATGAATAGCTGTCAAATGTTGTTAAGTGGTTTTTCACATTGAGAAGATCCTCTGAATCATAAGATAGGTGAAAAAACACAGAATCAGAAGTTCTTTTGGAGTCTGAGCCAGAGCAGTAGGGATATGATAAAGATCAGTTTTACTAAAGATGCATCAAGGAAGTTACTAAAAGCTTTTTATAAAAGATTATGAATTATTTTAATTCCATTTCTTAATATTTCAAGTCAGGCTGTTTTATCTAGAAATGGTAATGCCATATGTACATTTAACAACATGTGTGTTTGGATAACCTTTTCATTTTAGAATCCCATCTCAGAATTTTATATGCATTGAAACCAGGTATGGCATGTGACCAGTAAAGTTTCAGTTTGCATTGTGGCAAAAACAAAAAAGAAAACAAAAAAAACCCACAACTACCATGAAAAAGGGATTTTTGGTCAAAAAAAGCTTTGAAGTGCTCCTTTTGATAATGCTTTTGCTTCCCCTTTGACAGCAACTTGTGTTCTTAATTTATGTGGAAAACAAAAAAAAGAAGCATTTCAAATTTAACTTCTAAGGATAACTGCCATTTTATTCAGTTTTTCTGAATCTTTCCCTTCAAACAACTATTTATCACTATAAATGTTACAAATTTCTTTTTGCAGGCCCGGGAGATAGCATGGAGGTAAGGCATTTGCCTTTCATGCAAAAGGTCATCGGTTCGAATCCCGGTGCCCCATATGGTCCCCTGTGCCTGCCAGGAGCAATTTCTGAGCATGGAGCCAGGAGTAACCCCTGAGCACTGCCGGGTGTGACCCAAAAACAAAAACAAAAACAAAACAAAACAAAACAAAACAACAAATTTCTTTTTGCAAATATATTTTTCTTAAAAATAAAAAGTGTAGTGGAATTGCCTTGTATTCTACCAACCTAGGTTTGATCCCAGATACCACCTAGTTCCCTGAGCCTTCCAATAGTAAGCCCTGATCACAGCTGTGTGTGGCCCCCAATGTTGTTTAAATTGACTATCTCCCATCAATGAACAGGTTTTTGAAAAATAAGAAAAATGCTGGAAATTATTTCTCTATATTACTTAGTTTATGGTTTTTCGGTATGATAAAAACACTTTGGTCTTTGCAGATAGTATTAATATTTTCTTAAGAGAATATCTTACTGACGAATATCTTACTGACAAAGCATGCACTTTTGTTAATGGTTTTTATTATGTTGACAAATTATAATTTGGAACAGGTTTTAGTTTTTTATTTATCTGTCAAGACAGGCTTTTGCATTCAGAATGCACTTAGAACTTAAACTATTACATGATACAAAGAATTTGTAGAACTCCTAAAGGTATGACCTTTTTTTTTTCTCTAACATAGTTGGTTTTAAGTATAATGTTATTGTTTCATATAGTTAAATGGATATTTAAAATTAAGTCTTTATAGTTTCTTTTTTTACACTTTACTTTTCACTCTTATTTTATTTTTACACTTTAAATTTCAAAGGAAATTTAAATAAACATTAATTTCAATAGTTTAACCTCTATTTCTAACTTTCCCGATATATTCTTCTTCTTTTTTTTTTTTTAATTTAAGCAGCATGATTAAAAACATGTTTGTAGTTGGGTTTCAGTCATAAAAAGAGCACCCCCTTCACCAGTGCAATATTCCTACCACCAATGCTCCCCATCACCCTCTTCCCCCACCCCTTGCCTATATTCAAAACAGGCATTCTACTTCTCTCACTCATTAACTTGTCCAGATATATTCTTGAGCTTTGTCTCTATTTTTGTGATTGAATGCTTTTGAAACGTTAAGAGGTCCCTCTAGTGGAACATTTAGGGAATGCCTAACATTTTTGAGAAGGCTTAAATTTTATGTTAAGTGGTGTATTATATTTTTATGTTAGCAGTATAATATAACTTTTTCATACAGTGGTGTAGTGATCACTCGATTTTTTTTCCCTAGGCTTTCTAAATACTTTAAGCCTTTAATATAGTGAGAATGTTTAAGATAATTTTCTTGCCATCCTTTTGTTGTGATTTCATACTTGGTTGTGATCTACTGGGGATTGGAATTGTGCTGGGGTCAAAAGGCCAGACTTGTAGTCTTACACGTACAAAGTAGGTTTCTACTTAAACCATGTCCCTTGCCTCTGTTCAGGTTTTTAAAGAAAATTATAGATTATGCCAGAGTGAGTATTAACTGGCAAGGCACTTATTTTCTTTGCACATGCTTGACCTGGGTTTAATCTCTGAAACCTAATGTGGTTCCCTGAGCACCACCTATGCGAGCCCTAGATTCTAAGCCAGAAGTAAGACTTGAGCACAGATAAGTGTGCCTAAAAAGCAAACTACAGTCATTAATGATAATAGTAGAGAAGATAGCTATAAATGTGTGAAATTATGGGATGTGGCAGACTTTTATGGCCTAATTAATCTATTAATGAAATTATGTCCTTTTTAGGATAGTATTCTTAGGAGGGGAATGTAGATGAAATTTAATAGTATATTTAGCTATTGCAATTTAGTACTTTCTGCAAGTTATCTATAATTAATTTTATAGTGCCCTAGCAAAGCAGGTGGTTATCAGGTCAGCTTTTGTTGTTGCTGTTGTTGTTGTTTTTGTTGTTTTGCCACATCCGGTGATGCGCAGGGGTTACTCCTGGCTATGCACTCAGAAATTGCTCCTGGCTTGGGGGACTATGGGACAACTGGGGATCGAATTGCGGTTGATCCTAGGTAGCACCAGCAAGGCAGACACTTTACCACTTGAGCCACTTTTCCAGCCCCCCAGGTCAACTGTAAAGTACTTAAAGATCAGAGGGGTTTAATGACTGTCACCTACATAGATATTAATAGGGATCTATCACAAGTTACATAGTACTGAGTATAGAATCAAAGTACTGACTGCACTACCCATACTGTTGTGTTCTAGTTGAAAGGACAGAATTTATAACTCTTATCTCCAAGTATTGATTAGACCAGGGGCTGATTGTGAGTAAGGCTTAGGAGCTGAAAAATGATTAAAGTAGATGTATCTATACGAGTTAGCATATTTTTCTTTAAAAAAATTATACATATAGCTAGTCAATATGTATAAGATTCCAGGCCTGCTTTATTTCAAGGAATATGTTCTTTTTATTTCTGAAGACAAGAGATCAAGTTCCTACTAAATCATCAAGCATTAAGTCATATTCTCTATTGTTATAATGATTTTTAATTTACATATTTTTATTAATATAATACCACAGAACTTAAGTGCTATAACTTCTTTACCTTTCTGTATGTGTATAAGACTTACCATAAGGTTCTCCTGTCATCTCTCTAGCCTACTGATTCCTGCCTTTCTCCCCTTTCACTAGGTTCCACTGTAATTTTCTTCTATGTCTTAAGAGTTATTTTGATCGTTATTTGCCATTCTTTGCGTTAGTTATTAAATTACACACATGATGAAACCATATGGTAATTATCTTTTGCTTTTTTGTTTCATCTATTTAATTATATCAGATTCTTTTCATTTGTCCCCAAATTTGTTCCAAAAATTCCATCTCTTTTTTTTGGGGGGGGGTGTGAGGGGCAACATCTGTCAGTGCTCTTCTCCGTGTCTTCAAAGATTCACACCTAGTGGTGCTCAGGGAACCATCTAAAGTGCTGGGAATCAAACCCGGAGAGATTTTTTTTGCTAAGCAAACATCTTAACCCTGTACCTTCTTTTGACCCCTCTTTGGCCCATTCTCTGAGTACTTCTCCATGTTGTTGAATTGTGTAGATTATTCATGTATTTTTTGGATATCAACCTCTTCAGAAAGTATATTGGACGAAAGTCTTATCCCAATTTCTGCCTTGCTGCTTAGGTTAGTGGTAATTTGTTTTACTCTGTGGAAAAGCTGATACAATTCTTTTTATCTGTTTTCCTGTTCTCTTTGTTAACAGAGTTGAGTTTTCAGGTGCATTTTTAAGGTGAGGTGTTTATGCTTTTTTCCTGTGATTTCAGATCTACTGTCTAAGACTTTAAATCATTTTGAGTATAGTGTTACAGTGATCTAGTTTTTTTTTTATGAGAATAGTGAGTATCTTTTAAAGATACTGTAAATTTTATTTTTTCAAATAAATTATTTAAGCACCATGCTTACAAAATTGTTCATACTTGAGTTTCAGTCACAGAATGTACATCACCCTTCACCAGTATACCTTTCCCAACCCAAAGTCTCGATTCCCCTCCTGTCCTCCTCTCACCCATCTGTCTCTGGGCTAGGCATTTTGCCCCCCACCCCCTCGCTTTCTCTTTTGATAGCTTTGGTTTGCATAATTGTTAAAGGATACCATGTATGTCACTTTATCCTCCTTCAGCACCTAGTTCTGTCCAGCATAAGTTCCAACTATTTTTCTCATGATGGACCTTTCTCTAACTGTACTCACCGCTCTTATGGCAAGCTTCCTGCCTGGAACTTGTCCTCCTGTCCCTCATCACTCTTGTCTCTGTCTGTTGTTACAATACTGTCTTTTATTTTTCTTTCCTTAGTTTTTGGGCCACACCTGGTAATGCTCTGGGGTTACTTGTGGTTATGTGCTCAGAAATCACTCCTGGCTTGGGAACCATATGGGACGTTGGAGGATTGAACCGCGGTCCGTCCTAGACTGGTTTGGGCAAGGCAGACACCTTACCACTTGTGCCACCGTTCCAGCCCCACTTTTATTTTTCTTAAAATCCATAGATGAGTGAGACTATTCTGTGTCTGACTTATTTCAGCATATGCTTATACTCCGCATAATAGTTTCCATGTCCATTCATGTATAGGAAAATTTCATGATTCATCTCTCCTGATGGCTGCATAGTATTCCATTGTATATATTCCATTGTATACCACTGTTTCTTTAGCCACTCATCTGTTGTTGGGTATCTGGGTGATTTCCAGAGTCTGGCTATTGTAAATAGCGCTGCAATGAATATAGGTGTGAGGAAGGCATTTTGATATTGTGTTTCTAAGGTATATCCCTAAGAGCTCAATTTCTAGTTTTTGAATATTATCCATATTGTGTCCCAGAAAGGCTGGACTAGATGGCATTCCAATTTCTTTTGTAGGTAGTTCTCCAGTTTTTCTAGAACTGTTTGTTGAAAAGAATACTGTATAAATCTATATTTGTCAGATTAGAATTTCATATATGTGTGTGGGTTTATTTCTGAACACTCTGTGGACTTGTTTTTGTTTCTAATTACTGTACTGTTTTAAGCTGTTACATTTGTAGCATAACTGATGGGGGAACATAGTACCTCTCTGAATTGCTTTGGCTAGTTGGAGTCTTTGGCTCCATACTTATTTAGAATTAGGGTTTGTGAGAGAGAACAGCAAGTAGGGCACCTGCCTTGCACTCATTACAAAAGGCTGGGTGGGGGGGACATGTACATCAATAAGAATTCACATTCCTAAACATATATGCACTGATGAGGAGCCAGCAAAATACTTTAAACAATTGCTAGATAGACTTGAAGAAAGACATCAGTAGCAACATCATAATAATGGGAGACTTCAACACCATCCTGTCACTTCTTGATAGATCAAGCAGGCTAAAACTAAAAAGGAAATATTGGCTTTGAATGAAGAAATGGAAGAGTGACTTTATATATATAAGTGTATATATATATATATATGTGTGTATATATATCTTCCAAGTATTTTATCATGCGTTACCCAAAAGTCACAGTATCACCATTTTTGAATATGATGGAACTATCAACTTACAATTACAGATACGTATCCTACTTTTTTTGAGTTTTATCATCAGCAGTAGCACAGTCAGTTTTTCTTAAGTTTACAGTCCTCATAACATTTTGAAAAAAAAAAAAAACTAGTTATGAAGCAGGAAGTCTAATAGTTTGTCATTTGTTCAGCATAAACTAGTATCCCATTAAGAAAAGAGAGGGGAAATCACTTTTACCACAATCATACATTTAAAAAAACATCAAACTATAAATGTAAGGCTCAAGAGATAGCATAATAGTCTATGCCCATTCCCAGCATCACATTCCTTTACAGGTCTAAAGGCTGTATACCTACTCCCATTCCAACTTTAGCACCTCCTATTTTGTCCCCACAGTGAGCCTCTCTTCTAAGTTATTTGGCTGAGTATCTCAAGACACTATTTTAAGGATCCCAATGATTACTATTTGGGAGGCACAAATAAAATAATCGAACCAACAAAAAGAATCTCCAGATATGTAAACTGTTGGGGGATGGGCACATCAACCTGTGCTCAGGGTTTACTCCTGACTGTGTTAAGTGAACACTTCTGGCAAGCTCCAGAGATTGTATATAGTGCCAGGAATCAAATCTGGGTCAGCAATATGCAAGTCTATAACCCTACAAACTGTACTATCACTTTGACTTCAAATATGTAAATGTTTTTAATAGCAAGATATTTTTAAATAGCAACAGTTAAAATGCTTTGCATATAAATTTTATTTCTTATTTTTAATATGTCATAATGTTTGCTTTGTCATATAAAGTATGCTTTTTGTCAAAGAAATAAATGAATATGAATTTATTTTTTATATATTTTTATTAGGATTTAGGTCCTGAATATAAAGATATATTTAACACCTCATTGCAATGGATTTTGGAAAATGGAAAAGATGTGGGAATCAGGTAAATTATTTGATTTCCCTCTGTTTTCAGTCTTAAGTCTTATTGGTAATTCAATTCTGAATGCTTTCCTTTAATTATTTTTAAATAGGTGTGTTGGTAATAGACCTGAGGAAGAGCTGACAAATATAACTCACGTGCAATTTTTACAATCCACAAGACCACAGATGTCTTTCTGGTGTCGTTTCCGACGTGCTTTTATTACTGTCACCCATAGGTTATTATTATTATGCTTAGGTAAGTCTTTGGGATGAGAAAGGACTACTAGTGTAAAATCTTTATGTGTGTATGATGCTAGATGCCAATGCTGAGAATTCACTTCTAGAGTGATTGTTACTATAATCACATTCAAAAGTCTTCAATCTGAATAATGAGATTTCTTAATAATATCAGTATCGGGGCTCAGGAGGTAGCATGACCTTTCTTGCAAAAGGTCATCGGTTCGAATCCCGGTGCCCCATATGGTCCCCCGTGCCTGCTAGGAGCAATTTCTGAGCATGGAGCCAGGAGTAACCCCTGAGCACTGCCGGGTGTGACCCCAAAACCACACAAAAAAAAAAATAATAATATCTATCAATTTAAGGGCTTAAAGAACAATGCTATGCAGGGGTCTCAAACTCGCGGCACGCGCGACACAACATTTTGTGGCCTGCGGCCGGCCTTCAAATATGCGAATTTTATTCGTTAAGCGAATAATCACGAATATTGTGATATTTGAAGGCCAGCTGCGGGTCACAAAATGTTGTATGGAGGGCCGCAACGACTCGTGGGCCACGAGTTTGAGACCCCTGCTATAAGGGAAGGCAGGAAAAAGAACATCTAAAGTCACTGGAAAAGCAAGTAGTATATAAAGAAATCTGCTTTATTAAATAGAATCAAAAATAGTGAAGATTAAGCTTCTTTTTTACCTTTTGTATTTTGGGGATTTGTGTATTATTAGGTGGTTCAGGGAATCAAACATGTATGCTAAGTATGTGCTTAATCTGTTGAATTATCTTTCTGGCCCCAAACTTTGTTTTAAAGTAATAGATGGTATTGCAAGTTTAAATTATTTTAAAATAGCGGTAATGATGAATTGAAAATTAATTGAGAGGGAGCAGAGCAATAGCACAATGGGTAGGGAGGGCATTTGCCTAGTAGGCGGTTGACCCAGATTTGATCTCAGCATCCCATTTGGTCCCTCAAGCGCCACCAGGAATAAACCAAGAGCATCATCAGGTGTAGCCCCAAAACAAATTCCCCCCCAAAATGTAATTGAGAGTCCTGGGTATTATCTATTTTTTACAGATAATGGGATGCTTTGTTGAAGTTTTTAATAGTATTTAATAGTATTTTTAATAGAATTTTTTAATGGTATTTAATCGTATTTAGGAACTGGAGGGGTACTACAATGGTCAAGGTGCTTGTTGTGCACAGAGCTGAACTCTAGGTTTCATCCCTGATATGCTTTGTAATCTCCTAAGCCCTGTTAAGAATCATCTTTGAGTGCAGAGCCAAAAGTAAACACTGAACACTTGAAGGTGTGGCCCCAAAACAGTAACAGAATGGCATTTAAATGTTATATTGTCAGTTTACTGAAAGAAGTTTTTTTGCTTGTTTGGTTGGTTTTTGGGCACACCTGCTGGCCCTGGGGACCATATGGAACACAGGGGATTAAACCTAGGTCTGTCCCGAGTCAGCCGCTTGCAGGGCAAATGCCCTGTATGGCTCCGGCCCCTGAGCCCGACACCATGATGTTCAGGATTACAGTGCTAAGGAATTACTCCCAGCAGTGCTTTGGGTATCAAACTTGGATCAGCCATGTGCAAGGCAAATATAGTACCTGCAATATTCTTGCTCTGGCTCCTAACTTAACTGTTAAAACACTCCATTCTATTCTATTACGATAGTTAAACACTGGAGGAACTCAAATGTTATCCTTTTTTGTTGTTGATATAATTTTTAATTTGCCTAGTAACTTCAAATTGTTATTGAATGCTATTGTCCACAATTTATAAAACACAGACTCTTAATATTGCAGGTGTAGTAATGGTTTGTGTCGTTCTGCGTTACATGAAGTATCGATGGACAAAAGAGGAAGAAGAAACAAGACAGATGTATGATATGGTGGTAAAGATTATAGGTATAGTGTTTGTGAAATATATGCTTACTAATGTAATATGTGATAAACTGCAAAGTAATGTCCAGTGATTTATTTGTAAGTTTTTGTGATTTATTTTCAGATGTTTTACGAAGCCATAATGAGGCTTGTCAGGAAAATAAAGATTTACAACCTTACATGCCTATTCCACATGTGCGAGATTCCTTAATACAACCTCATGACAGGTGTGTTCAAAGTATTGAGTTCAAGTGATGAAATTTATATTGATAGTTACAGCCCTTCTCAACTACATTGTTTTGCTCTATAAACATCATATTTGTACGTTATAGGTTTTCTTTCTAAAATTCCTTTTTTGTGAATGGAATGGGAGGAGAGTTGGGGTCACAACTGGCATTGCTCAGGGTTTACTCCTGGCTCTACATTTAGGAAGTACCCCTGTGGTGCTCAGGGTTTAACCCTGCATATGGACTGCCTGAAATCAAATTCCAGAGTGTCACATGCAAAACAAATGCCCTAACCACTGTGCTATTACTTCAGCCTCATCTTTCTAAAACTTCTTGGTTTTTGAGTAGCATAACAAGATTTTTTTAGATACTCTCATTCCTGTGCATTTTAAATTTTTTCTATTCTTTACCTTATTAATAATTTTATCTTGGTATAATACAACAGTCACGGAATATTTTACCAATAACATTTTTAGTGAATGGTTTTTTGTTTGCTTTTTCTTTTTTTGGATTTTGGTTTTTGGTTTTGGGGTCATATCTGGCATTACTCCTGTCTCTATGCTCAGAAATCGCTCCTGGCAGCTCACGGGACCATATAGGATGCTGGGATTCGAACCACTGTCCTGCATGCAAGGCAAACGCTCTACACCCATGCCATCTCTCCGGCCGACATATTTAGTGATTTTAAAATAAGACACTTGAAAAGTAACTTTTAAAAGATGAGAATAAAACAACATTCTTAATCCTAACAACACATCAGAATCACAAATGAAGTTTATGGAAGGATGAAATTCTGATGTCATGTTCTGCTTCTAGATATTAAAAATGAACAATAATGATGTTCAGGTATCTAGATTTATTTTGAAAAGAAAAATCCTGGGGGCAAGTGGGTAGAGCACTTGCCTTGCCCATAGCCAATCCAGCTCCAATCCCCAGCTCCCTTTATGGTTCCCCAGGAGTTAACTTTGTGATAATTGCCAGGGTGGCTAAACCACATCCCCCCAAAAACCAGCTCAATCAGATCTATTAGCAATGAAGAGATCCTCCAGAATTAACAATAACTGCTACATTAAATTACAGCTATTTAGAAAAGAAAAACCAATGTCATAGTATCTTTGTTATTTTGTTTTCCTGATAGGAATTATCCTTTTGTTTATATGATAGGAAGAAAATGAAGAAAGTCTGGGATAGAGCTGTTGACTTTCTTGCTGCTAATGAGTCTAGAGTTCGCACAGAAACACGAAGAATAGGTGGTGCAGATTTTCTGGTTTGGCGGTGGATCCAGCCTTCGGCATCCTGCGACAAAATATTAGTCATACCCTCTAAAGTATGGCAAGGCCAAGGTATGTTTTTTTAAGTAGATGTCAAACTCTCTTTATAAAATTTTAAATTATTTTCTTAATCCTTACACCTACCAAGTATTTATTAAGTAATTTCTCAGGGTATTTCAACGTGTCTCATTTAATCTGTAACTGGAGTAGTATTGCTTCAATTTTTCCTCTACTTCTTGACATTTGTATGAAGGTATTTTCAAACTAATAAAAGCTATAAAAATAGGAGCCAGAGTGATGATAGCACAGCGGTAGGACCTTTACTTGCCTTACACATTTCTGAGCCAGGTTTGATACCTGGTATCCCATATAGACCCCCAGCACAACCAAGAGTGATTCCTTTGAGCATCGCCAGGTATCGCCCCAAAACAAAACAAAATGAAAGCTATAAAAATCATTTTATTTTAACTTTTCAGAACTGCAAACTCATAAAAGCTTGAGTAAAATAATACAAATGAAAGGTGTATAAAGGCAGAGTTCTATCTTGTAGATGAGATCAGAATTAGCTTCTTATATATCCTTCTGCTTTTCTCTTTGCTAATATAAACATAATTTATCTTTACTTTTACATTTTCCTTGTTTTTATTTTTTACTAAGCAAGACAGTTTTGATTGTTGTAGGCGTTCCCCTAACTGTTACGTATATGAGATTCAGTTCATTTTTTACATACATATAAAGAACATATTTAACTAGAATAGTAACTATTTTGGGAGATCAGACCCTTTGGTGGGTGCTTAAGGACCATACCTGGTGATGCTCAGGGGACCAAATATGGCACTGGGAATTCAGAGTCAAGACCTTAGCTGCATATTAGGCAATTACCTTAATCATTGTACTTTCTCAACGACTTAGAATCCCATTTTTTTTTTAACTGAAACCATTGTGATTTACAAAGTTCTTCATAGTTAGGTTTCAGACATATAGTGTTTCAGGACCAATCCCACCACCAGTGTCAGCCTCCGTACACCAGTGTACCCATAGTTTATCCCGTGCCAACAACCCTTATCCCCCAGCCCGCCAGTATAACAGGCCCACTTTTTATTTTGGTTAAAGATTGGGTCTCCTGTTTTCATTGTTGTTGACTCTGGCTTGGATATTTAGTTCTGTGCTTTCTTTCTTTCCTTTTTTTTTTTCCCCCCTCCCATCAGTTCTGTGCTTTCTTAATACTGCCAATGCACCTAAGACCTCTTGACTCCCGTCCTCCATCCTTTAATACTTGTGTTTCTCCTCTTTCACTCAATTTCTTTCCTTCTCCTCACTATATAACTCCCATTGAACATTGTATTTCTTCATGCATTATTCTAGGTATCACATATAAGTGATACCGTCTTGTATTTATCCTTCTTCTGACTTAATTCACTTAAAATGTTATCTTCCAGTTCCATTCATGTTCAAGCAAATTGCATGATTGCGTCTTTCCTTACAGCTTTGTAGTATTCCATCATATATGTGTATCACATCTTCATGATCCACTCATCTATTGTTGGATATCTAAGTTGATTCCATGTCTTAGCTATTGTACTGAGTGCTGCAATGAATAGTGGGGAGCATACATCCTTTTGGATCAGTTTTTTTTTGTCCTGTGGATAGATACCTATAAAGCAGGATTCCTGGGTTACATGACATATCAATTCTTAGTTTATTGAGAGCCCTCCATACTGCTTTCCATAGGGGTTGGAACAGGCAGCATTCCCACAGGCAGTGGATGAGATTATTTTTTTCAGAACACCCCGACAACGTAAATTATTTTCAATATCTATGGTATCTACCTCACTAATGTAAGATAATAACTCATTGTTTTGATTTGGATTTCCCTAATGCTAAATGATGATCAGCATTTTTTTATGTGCCTGTTGGTCCTCTATTGATCTTCCCCAGAGAAATATCTGTTCTTTTCTCTTCAGTTTTTGATGGGGTTTTTAGGTTTTGTGAGATTAATGTTTTGAGCACTTTGTATATTCTAGATATCAATTCTTTTATTTTTTTTATTTTTTCATTTTTAATTATGAGAGCAAAGATGCAAAGAAAGAAGACAAGGTAAAGTTACAGTGGAAGGACAATCACCCATAAACAGAATTCTCAGTAGTCCCATTGCTGATATCTTAACTTTGAACTTTCAGTCAAAGAACATTAAGAAAAATAAAACAACCCATGTACAAGTCCCTCAAGTCCCCAGATTGTAGTACATAATATTTCTTAGCAACACCACAAAGCAATCTAAAGACATAAAACTTATGTAACTCCTTAAACTTTGAAGGCAAAGTACTTTTTTACATTTCCATGCACATGCATATTGGTTTAAGTTAACCTCAAAAGTTTAAGTGGGTTGTTGTTGTTGTTGTTGTTGTTTTTTGGATTAGAGTCAAAGGAGCACAGTAAAACGGTGTTAGAGTGGCAATTATTGTTTGTATAGGCCCACCAAAATATGAGGGACATGGAAAGGAAAAGCCTTGTCCTAAATATAAGGAGATCCTACCCCTGAGGTTTCCTGGCATAATACCAACTCTAGGCTCTAGGCAAACTAGTTTGTCCAATCCAGGTTATTGTCTGTAGTGCCAGTACACTTTTATTTTTCACACAGTCTCTGTTGTTGGTATCATGTCTCGATATTGAAGATCCTGGAATCTGCATATTCTATATTGCAGTCAGGATGGTGCAGAGCGTCCTCTTGTTTCACCTCACAATTAAAGGGCAATGCAGAGAACCCTGTCCTGTAAGCAGGTCATTGTTGTTAAGTCTTCTTAGTTTTAAGGGAAGTCTCTTGAGCAGGTCGATGACAGAGCCATGGTAGGGTCTTCCCTGGCAGAGGATTGCTTCCAGGTGTTGTTATAAAAAACCTTGGATGTTTCATAGATAGCTTCACTGGTTCAGAGATGAATGGAGAATGCCCATTCTTCTAAGGCTTGTACCAGGTCATTGATATCAATTCTTTATTTGATGTGTTGAGTGTGAATATTTTCTCCCACTCAGCTGCCTTTTTTTTTTTTTTGGTTTTTGGTTTTTGGGTCACACCTGACTGCGCTCAGGAATCTGTTCTCAGAAATCGCTCCTGGCAGGCTCGGGGAACCATAGGGGATGAATCATCGTCCTTCTGCATGCAAGGCAAATGCCCTACCACTGTGCTATATTTCCGACACCTGGTTAGCTGTTTTTTAGTTTTAGCTTATGTTTCTTTCACCATGCAGACACTTTATTTTGGTAGTCCCATTTATTCAGTTTTGCTTCTAATGCCCTTTCCATTGGCATCCTATCATTGAATCACTTGTGGCCATGCTTTAGGTACTATATATGTTACTATATATGTATATATGTATATATATACTATATATGTATATATTTATATATAGTATGTATATACTATATATGTTACCTGGGTGAACCACATGCAAGGCAAGGGTCATACCCCAAAGCTATTTATTTTGCCCTTTTCTCTGTGTTTTATTTGTTTGATATTGATTTTGGGCCACACCCAGTGATACTCAGGGCTTACTCCTGGCTTGGGCTCAAAGACTACTCCTGGAAGTCTTGGAAGGACCATATGGGATACCAGAGATTGAACCCAGGTTGGCCATCTACAAGGCAAATGCCCTCCCTGCTGTGCTATTACTCCAGTTTCCTTTTCTCTCTCTCTTTTTTTTTTTTGTCAAGTATCTTTTTGGACAGAATCTTTTCATCAGTATTTAAATAGGCTGTAATCTGTCCCATCTTTAAACACTTTCTTCAAATCTACATTATCATGTGGTTTTTACCATTACAGCCATTAAACAGCTTACTATCCACCCCGCCCCCATTTTCACTTATTTATTTGCTTTGGTTTGAGGACCATACCTAGCAGTGCTTACGGTTTATTCTGGCTCTGTTCCGGGATTACTCATAGCAGTAGTTGGGGGTCAAATGTGGTGCCAGAAATTGAACTGGGGTTAGCTGTATTCTCTTTCTAACCCCTTTCATCTATTCTTCAGTTCACACTAATCTGTTTTGATCCTCATCACTTTTTAAAAAAAAAAAAAACTTCTAGACTTTACTTTTATAAAACCCAGTGGGCATTTTTCTTTCTTTTGTTTTTGTCCAAACCCTGTGATGCTCAGTGGTTACTTCTGGCTATTCGCTCAGAAATTGCTCCTGGCTTGGGGGGGAACCATATGGGATGCCGGGGTTCACAACCCAGGTCTGTCCTGGGTCAGCCACATGCAAGGCAAATGGCCTACCTACCACTCTGCTGACACAGCCAAATGGCAGTGCTATTGCTCCAGCCTGGGCAAAATATTTTTTCTTTTATTAACAGTTTTTACAGTTGAGCCACTCCTGAAATTTATGGGGATGCCACTTCTATCTCCTCTTAACCATTTCTTTTGTAGATTCTCTTAATTTTCTGGACCTATGGATTTTTTTCAAGCCCGTCTTCTGTTTTTACTGTACATTGATTCCCTAAATGATTTCATGCTGTAATTTCATTTACCACACATATGTTAGTACCAGATTTATATCTTTTTTAAAAAAACTTTGATTGATTGATTGATTGATTGATTGATTGATTTCTGGGCCACACCTAGTGGGGTCACTCTTGATACTGCACTCAGAAATCGCCCCTGGCAGGACTGTATGGGATGCCAGGAATTGAACTAGGTCCCTCCCGGGTAGGCCACATGCAAGGGAAATGCCCTACCACTGTGCTATCTCTCTGACCCCCTAAATTTATATCTTAAACTAAGTTTTCTATTCTCATATTTAGATTTTTATGCCCAGTTGTTTATTTTACTTTTTTTTAAGGCTGGAATATGGGCATCACAAACTCAGCATATATACTGTCTCTTTCTCTTCTTTGCCCTGTAACTTCTTTTCCAGTGTCATGTGCAGTTAATGATATTCTTCTCCATTTGATTCTGTCATCAATTTGAGAAATCATTTTTTTCTTTTCTCCATGCACAGTCTTTAAATAATCAAGTGTCCATGTCTTAATTCTATTCACCTAACTTCCACCTTTTTATAGGACTGCTTCATAATCTTCTCCATCTTAGGCAAGTATAATAAATAGTCTTTCAATTGGATTCTTCCTTGCATTCACTTTTGCTTCCACCTAATTCTTCACATTCCAGTCTGTTTAAAATTTTTCTATTTTAGATGACATTTTATTCCTTATACTACTTGAGTAACTTTCTGTATCTTTTCAGAGTAATTTTTTTTTTTTATTAGATACTATAGTCTGATCTACTTGGTTCTGAGTAAAATGATCTTTGGGGTTTATTATATCCACTCTAGCCTTAAAGGGCTCTCTTTTAGGTTCATGAGTATAAGAATTTTCTTCTTGCTTTGGAAACTTTCAAACTACTTGAAATGTCCCGTTACACTTTTCTTCAATCTGCCTGTATTTATTAATTCTGTCAGTTCTTGCATAAATTTTACTTTCTTGGTGAAGTCTTATAATTCCCTTTACAGTAAGTCTTTTCTGATAACTCTTATTCTTAGTATTTACAGCAATTATTTATTAGCATTATTATTCCTCTCCCAACTAGACTAAAGCCTGTGAGAACTAAAACTTTGCCTTTTTTTCCTCTTAGTATCCAAGCTCTGGCTCATAATAAAAGCATTAATGAATATTTTTTAATAAATTGCATGGTGATACCTTTAAACAAAATGAAGCAGAGTTACATAGTAAAACTAATTTTTTTTGTTAGCATTTCATTTAGATAGAAGAAATTCACCTCCAAATAGTTTGACACCATGCCTAAAGATTCGAAATATGTTCGATCCAGTTATGTAAGTATTGATGATATACAATATATGTGATTGTTTTATTTGCTATATTTTGCTATAAAAAGTGATATTCTTTCCCTGTAATTTAAAGATTACCTTTTCACGCGAAAAACCTAGATATATAATGAATCTTTGTATAATGACTTACTGTATAGAAATAAATCTTTGTAGTACGTATGAATCATCATTACAATTGCTTGAGTCATTAATGACATGATGATAATTACCCTTTACAAAATGAATCAGTCATGTCTGCGAGTATACTGTATTAACTTGAGACTATATAGTGTAAGTAACTGCTGCTTTTAAATCTTAAGTTTTTATAAAAAATTAATTACAAAAATGTGCAGAACTTCTCATCTGTAAGTCTTTCTATTTGTCTGTGTAATGCTTGAGAAACTTCCTTTTTATTATGAGCACATGTATCCAGTGAACAGCAATTTTTACCTTAGAATTCCTATTATATCACATATGATAAACTGTAGTGTTTATAAAGTTCGCATCACTGCTTATTTATTCAGTAACATGACAGATCATGTTTTGTTTATTGATAAAATCTTATAGTGTAAATTACTTTATAAAGTATCAAGTCCCATGTAATAATGCACTTACTTTAAAAAAATAGTAGTAGGGTTTGGAAGATGGCTAAAAGGGTAATGCATGCTTTGTATGTGGGAATCCTGTTAAGTCGCTAGCACCACTTGATCACTTGAGTATGGTGGTGGAGGAGCCTCCATGTCTCACACTAGTGTAACTTCCTGTTCTATACAATATGATGTCAAAACAAAAATGTATCAAAAGATGAAATCTTATATAAATGAGAAAAAAATTGGAAATGTTGCCAGGACTGACTGACTATACATGTTCATACACTTTTATAGAACTTAGAAGCAATATGGTGCTTATTCTGTTGGGTACTATTATTCCTTAGGAATTAGGAAATTAATAATAACCCAGTGTTTTTGACCAACATGAAATTTCTATTTAAATTGTAGCCATCTTTTCCCATTTACCCATTATCTGTTAGTATCTAACAAGGCAAACTTTCTCCTCCATGTACATTCCAAGCCAATCGTAAGGCCAAATTTACTACAATGTCCATTCCTGCAGCAGTGTATAATAATTGAAAATACCTGTTTGTGCAGATTATTATATAGAAAAAGAGCTCATAACACTTATTTCATCAAGGCTCAGAATACTTTTACTCACTTGATAAAAAGCTCAGAATATGTCAGTAAGAGCCAAATAAAATTTACTAAGAATTCAATTTAGGAATTTAAGAATGGCATTAAAAATAAAATATTTGTGGCTGGAGAGATAGTATGGAGGTAAGGCGTTTGTTTGCCTTGCATGCAGAAGGACAGTGGTTCGAATCTCAGCATCCCATATGGTCCCCTGAGCCTGCCAGGAGCGATTTCTGAGTGTAGAGCCAGGAGTAACCCCTGAGTGCTGCTGGATGTGACCCAAAAACCAAAAAATAAAAAAGAATATCCAACTTTTATAAGTCACTACAATTCATTGATTACTTATTACTACTGATCCAGAAAGAAAGAAAATAAATAGATACATAAGATTTTAAAATAAAAAGGATAGCCCTTTCCTATTGCTGTAGTGGACTAATACTTTATCTCCTTATCTCTTTATTATGAAATTAAAAGATCTTAGACTTCTGTTTTGTTTTGTTTTTTTTTGACTTTTGGGTCACACCCGGCAGTGCTCAGGGGTTACTCCTGGCTCCATGCTCAGAAATTACTCCTGGCAGGCACGGGGGACCATATGGGGCACCGGGATTCGAACCGATGACCTTTTGCATATCTCCCAGGCCCCGATCTTAGACTTCTGAACTTTTTAGTTTAAAAAAATACCTGTCTACTGCTTACACTTAGTTATTTTAATGATATGTGGAATTTTAAACATTCTATTAGAATTTGTCTGTCATAAGATAATAACAATCGCTTATTAAATAAGAATGTGGCTGTTGATATTTTTTTTTATCAATTTCAGGGAAATAGGAGATCAGTGGCATTTAGCAATTCAAGAAGCAATTTTAGAAAAATGCAGTGATAATGATGGCATTGTTCACATTGCGGTAGACAAAAATTCACGTGAGGTAAGATAACTTTTTGTATTGAAGTCTACATATTGAATTTGTTACTATTAAGTTAAGATTATTTTCCTTATCTCTTCTGTTTTCCATATCACAGGGTTGTGTATATGTTAAATGTTTATCTCCAGAATATGCTGGCAAAGCTTTTAAGGCATTACATGGCTCTTGGTTTGATGGTAAGAAATTTTAATAAAATAAACACTTTGGAAAGATATATTGTGACTTAGTATTAAATTATACTATAAATTAAGAATTTTGAATTATTTTGGAGTAATTTAGGTAATCATATTTACATTTTGTGTAAATAAAATTTTACCACTGTTTCTATAAATATGTTATTTTTTTTATTTTACAACAGGGAAATTGGTTACAGTAAAATATTTACGGCTAGATAGATATCACCATCGCTTTCCCCAGGCTCTTACTTGCAACACTCCCTTGAAGCCATCAAATAAACATATGAACTCTATGTCTCATCTTCGTCTTCGAACTGGCCTCGCCAATTCTCAAGGAGGTTCCTGAAAAGACTTTCTTCTATTCCTGTAACTGTTATTTACAGTAGGAAAATTCCTGTTTGGCTTCTTGTCTTCCTTTTAAAATGATTTTTGTATGTAATATTTTTATTGAATAAAGCTCTGTATAAATGTTCCAGAAATCTTAAGGTTCCAACGGGACTTAGCAGTGAGGCAGCAATGCTGAGTAGATAGAATTGTTTAACTCAACTCTTGGAGCTCAGTTTAGCCAATGCATTTAAAGTTTTGCATGAGGAACATTGACTTTATTAAGCATTTTCAGATGTGGTGATTGTATTTTTGCACCAAGAAATGTTTGGGTTACTGCACAAAAGCATGGTGAAGAGGCTTCTTGTTATTTCCATAACTTCTTGTGAACTAATGTTGTGAATTTTTGTATACAGTCACCTGCATAGTTCCTTACAGGCTAATGTGACAAAACTGTTCATTTCCCAATTTAACCTTAGATTTCTATTGCTTGTAAGAGATTTATTTGCTACATCTGGAATATGGGGAAATTAATTTGGGTTTAGTGGTTACATATAAGTGGATGTACATGTACTTAAACTGGCTTTTGTATATATGTATAAATGCTGGTGGCGAAAGTAGTCTTGTTTTGAGGATGTCTGCAATATAGCAGTAAAATAAGCTTATTTTATTCATAATCTAATGTATATATGTATGTGTATATGTATATATATGTATGTATATTATATGTGTATGTGTATATGTTTATGTACACACACATATATACATTGGCTGTACCGTCACACAGATCAAACAGCCGAACACCTGAAGTATTAAATACAAGCTTAAAGTATCTTTTATAGGTTTTATATGAAAATAACTGAGTATGACAGTGTGGAAGTTCTGATGTCAGTTGTAATTGATTCAAATTTATTTGAGCAATAAAAAAAGCGATTGGCAGGTATTGGTAAAGTATTTTGTGAAAGCTGTATTTAATAGAAATACTAGGGCTATAACAGTGCCGTTGGGATTAAGTCACTTTCCCAATCTATTGCTAGTTTGATGAAAAGCCAACTCCTCTGCTGTATGTCAAATTTTAGGCAGGGGACATTGTTGCAACAAAACATTTATTTGGGTCATATTTGTAATTTGGGGTCATTGAAAGTTTGCAATATAGTAAATGCAAGAGTGACTGTTGCTTTGTGCCTCGGGTATTTACTTTGTTTCAGTAAAGTTACTTTATTACTGTTTATGATTTCAGATAAAATAGTTGTTGAGCAAAGTTTACATGTAATTAACAATTGGCTTTAAAAAAATTAAACCTGTTTGTATGTTGTCAGATCAAATGAATATGAAACAGCTGGAATTATACCAATTTTTATTTTGTTTAAAGCTCAGTTTCCTTTTTTATTAAATTTTGTGTGTATTGGGTTTGCAGCATGAACTTGCACAGATACTGCACGATTTCTGGTTAAGTAAACATGATGCACACTGTTCTGTAACAGAAAACCCTATTGTGCCTTACCTATGTGCTTTTGTGGGCACCATGTTTATGAAGAATTAAAAAAGATTTGTTATCTGAAGAGAATAAATTTTAAAATCTCAGTTTATGTCTCAGATGCTAAAGTGTGTAACTATAAATATATAATATATAATATAATCAATCTTTCTGTATTTTATGTGCATCCTAGTGATTTATCTGAGCTTATTGAAGCCCAACTTGTGACCTCTTGCAAGACTGTAAAAAATAGTTGTGACATTTTAAAAGGTCACCTTTTGATGCAGAAGCATCTTTTTCTTGATTCTAAAGCATATTTCATGTAAACATTGTACATTTATTGTTGTAATATATACTATTATGCAGCTTATTTTACCTGAAAATGTAAGCCGACCAAGATCCTTCCCTGCAAGACAAATGGGAATGTGTATAATAACTAGATAATTGAAGTTTGATGTAATCTGTTACTTGTCCTGTTAAAAAGGAAAAATATTCTAATTAAAAATTTATTAGGTTTTTTTTTTAAAAAAACAAAACTTTTTAAGTGCCTTGCTTATTATTTTTTTTAAAAAACCAGTGAAATAGGAATTTTTCTTTTTAGTATTTCTGGGGATTCTTAAATATTACATATTATGAATACAAATGAAAAATATAAAGTTAAATTTCAGAAGTCCGTTCCACCACTTAATTCCTTTCTGCACATGACTTCATCTTATTCTCAAGTATTTGGATCAGAGAGGAACAACACAGTAAAATCAACTGCATCGCTAAAGTTGTTTAGCCAGATAATTTTTCCTATCAAGACTTTTTCAAAAAAAAAAAAAAAGAAGCCAAAAAAAAATTAAAAAAAAAAAAGAAGCCATATATATACTTCTTTACTCACACTCTTTACCCCTTCAAACAATTTATAGTTTAGGAACTTTGAGTAGCATTGGTTTAGATTATTTTTATGTTTTAATCAAGGTAAAAGACTCAACTGGTAAGTCACTTTAAAGATATACTAACAAATATCAGGCACTCTTAGTTATTAGGATGCAAAGAAATTAATAAAAAAAAATTCATGGGATTGGAGTGATAATATATCAGGTCAAGTGCCTTGTACTGTTAGCCTACCCAGGCTTAATCTCCAGCACCACTTACTGTTTTCTGAACCCCCACAGGAAAAATCCCAGACATAGACCCAGGAGTAAGCCCTGAGCATAGCCAGCTGTTGCCCCAAACCAAAATACCAACTTTCAGGTGGTCATGTACCAGAAGAGAAGTGTAAGACAGGTAATTGAAAAGATAGTACGAACAATTAATGAAAGAGAAAAATATATTTGGGATAGTAGATGGAAAAGACAGTATAACAGTTGAATCATTTTATTTCAATCCAGTACATTAAACACTTAGAATGAATATGAAATTAAATCAACCTTTATTATTTTTTTAATGGGATCAGGGCTTGAACCCTGAGTGATCTTTTGCTGAGCTTCATCCCCAGCCTTAGTATTCCTTTCTTTGGATTTTCGCCTGGAGAGAATTTCTGTTTTTCTGTTGAGTTTATTAACAATTTTTGAAAGCTAAGTTAGTAATTCATTTTTATACTCATTGGTCTGTAGGTTCCTTTATATCTAGTTAATATTAAAATCCTACATTGAATTTCTTTATACTTTTTGGTATTGTTTGTGATAAATTGTGGTTTCTAGGTGAATATAATTTTTGATGTATCATGTGCCCAGAACAATTTTTGTTAATAAAATTGACATTACAGTACATTTAGGTACATCACATTACTGTATATTAAATGTTTTCTTTACCTTTTTTTTCCAGACATTTCTCTACAAATCATTTCTTGCAGATTATTCAGCAGAGGATGCTGAATGTATCAGGCAGAATTATTAGAAGCCACTCCTTTGGAACCACTCAAAAAAGAGGTACTTAAATTTAGAAAATAATTAGTAGCTGGAAGTTTAGGTTTGAAAAAAAAAAAAAACTATGTCAGGATTTTTATTTCTTGATTTCTTGTTCCATTAATCATTACTAGTTAATCTGCTAGTCCCCTTGATGACCTGAGGTTGCTCCTCAGTACCGAGTGAGTTTGCTCATGCATTGCCAGGAGTGATACCCACCACATCATCAAGTATTCCAAAAACACTCCCATTAGAAAATCTGATTAAAAACATACCATAGTGATAGAATTTTGCTACTTAAAAGGAAGCATTATGTGGAGCAGAAGATACATTTGTTTTGTTATTGTAAAACTAATATAATTTGTATATTTAATTAATTTTTCTCCCATGGTAGTCTTTGGCTACCGTTTAAAATTTATGAGAAGGCTGCTTAAACATAAAGAGCACAAGAAGAAAGATTGATGCATGTATAAATTACAAGCTGGTTTCTTGCATTACTGAGTACCAAGAAAAATGTAAAGATCAGATCATGGAAGACAGTAGAGGTCACATTGTAAAGCTGGGTTTAGTGGCTAACAGGAGTTCAGGTGACGTTTTAATGAAAATAAAAATAAATTAATAATTTTTTGAAGATTAAGAAGAATGGGAAGAACTTGGTTAAGTGAGTATTAAAAGAAAAAAATATCTAGTGTGGAAGCAATAATAGCAACATTTGGGGGCCAGTGCAACAACAGTACAATGGGCAGAGTGTTTGTCTTGCACAGGGCCAATCTAGGTTTGATCTCCAGTACCACCCCTTTTGTGAACAGTGTGGTACTCACCCTTCAACCTTCAGTAGTAATTCCTAAGTGCAGAGCCAACGCCCTGCTAGCTGTGGTTAAAAAAA
>PVKC010010122.1:0-26057 GCA_004027635.1 Crocidura indochinensis
TTTTTTTTGAGCCCAGAGAATATCCCTCTCTCTGAGGAGGGGGTTCAGTTCTCAGCCTCTCCAGGGAGGCTCCTCCTGGAACTCGACCAGTCCTGGGCCCCAGCTGCTCCTCCTTAATTCATAGGCTACACCTCAGAACTGCATAGCCATAGAGCACTGAGGCTTCTCTGGACATTCACAGGATGCTGCAGATGTGGGGTACTAAACAAAAAGTCACTATTGGATCTCTCTGAGTTTCTAATTGCATAAAACACTTACCAAGAAGTTTTTCACTATCTCTTCTAGATTGACATTCTAAGGTTCACTGACTTCTGTGCTCTTCTGGGTAACAATATCTTGGGGGAAACCACCCATCACTCCACTGGATATTTTCAGAGTCTAGTCAGTGTTCCTTTTTATTTGGTTTTTGGGTCACACCTGACAGTGCTCAGGGGTTACTCCTAGCTCTACACCCAGAAATCGCTCCTGGCAGGCTCAGGGGACCATATGGGATACCGAGGTTCAAACCACCATCCTTCTGATGCAAAGCAAATGCCTTACCTCCATGCTATCTCTCCAATCCCCAGTGGAGTCAGAATCACCAAAGTGAACAAGTGTTCTTTTTTGTTTGTTTGTTTTTTGGGCCACACCCAGCAGCACTCAGTGGTTACTTCTGCCTCTGTGCTCCAATAGCCCTTTTTTGGTTGTTGTTTTTGAGTCACACCCAGCAGTGCTCAGGTGTTACTCCTGGCTCTGTGCTCAGAAATCACTCCTGGAAGGCTTGGGGACCATATGAGATGCTAGGATTTGAACCACCATTCATCCTGGATCAGCTGCGTGCAAGGTAAATGCCCTACACTATGCTCTCTCCAGCCCCTAGTCAATGGTCTTTAACTCTTGAACTACAGATCATTGCCCATCCACTGACATCAAAGGACTGTCTTTGTTGGCTGCCTGTCATGAGCCAATATTCAGGCAGGAATCAGAGCCCAGGTACAAAACAAGAATGCCAGTCAATGAGTGACATATGAACAGCTCTTCGAGAATGATATCCAGCTGAGTACACGCTCTTTTCTGGGTGTAGCTTTTATTTTGATTTTTCATGTATAGGCAAAAGCAGCAGTGTATGTAAAAAGTGAATAGCAGCAGAGACTGTCCTTGGTGGAGTCTTTTTTCCCCACCATTGTCCTGACTGTGGCTCACTGTGGGACCACAGGGCAGGTGGGTGCTGACAAGAATCCCAGTTCAGAGCCTGTTGAGGTGTGACTAGGCCACATGGGGGACCGCTTCCAGGGGCACCCCAGTGAATGCCAGCCCATTGCTTACCCTCAGCTGAGTCCTGGTACAGGTCCTAGCACAGAACCTACATTCTGTTCCTCCCAGCATTGCCCAAGGGAATATGGTGCTTCATGGAAATCTTGGAGAAATAAATTGTCCCCCACGTCTGGGAGGAAGGGTTCCTCCTCATGAACATGACTCGAGGCCATCACAGCCCATCCCAGGAGCAGAGAGGATGGCAAGAGCCCAGGAAGGAGTCATCAAGATGGAGGGCAAGGGGGGAATTGGATAATAGTCCATGCGATGATGTTTGAAGGAGAGTGACAGACTGCATCTCAGGGGCAATCTGGGCTAGTAGGAAGCTTAAGGAGGCTGGAGTGAATCAGTCAGGGTAGGGGGCAACAGCAGTGAAGCAGTGATGGGGGCTCTGGGGTGTAGATCACCTCACCGGGAAGATCAGGGCCAGAGCCACACACCCATCGATCTGGTTCTACTCACTAATAATAAAATCAATCCGCTGCGACTCCCAGAGGCAGATTAGTGCCTGGCACAGCTCTGGGCAGCCCCAGTGATTATATGATTAGGCTACCGGCCTCCTTGGGGGATTGATCTGTGCTGACCAGAAGAAACCCCTGCAGGAGCCACATGGAGGCCATGGGAATGGGGAAGTTAGATAGCGCCTTCTCTGCAAATGCTCCTCATCACACTTCTGCCAGCTTTCCAGACAGATGGGCAGGGGACGGGCAGACCTGCAGCCCGGTGGATCTCCCTGCTGAGTGTCCAGACTCACCTGTGAGCCATACTGTGTCCACCGGAGCTCAGAGAGGGAAAGTCTAAAGACAAGATGCCTATTGGGAAAGATAACGAGCTCCTGTTCATTCACAACCTGTTTAAATGCCCTTTTTTACTCTCCCACCTCCCTCCTAAGGATGCTACTCCTGAGGGCGGTGCAGGAGATGCTAATTAAGACTCATGATCCTTTCATTCAGTTGCAGGGGTGGGGGCAGACACGAGTTTAATTTTTAATCTCAACATTGATTTCTGCAGCGGCGGCTCCCAGCGTGCACTGGAACGTTGCCCATGGCAGCCCCCCTCGCTCTGTGTGGGCTGGGTCCCACCTCCCAGCTAGAACTGGAGGTGTGTCTGTCCTAAAAAGGTTGTTTCTGTATTCTTCTGCCCTCTGGGCCTCCCCTGTGGGCGCAGCTCCTGCTGTCAGGACTGATGAACGAGGAGCAGAACCCAGGCCTTCCCTTGCCTCACTGCACACGGAATCTCAGGTGGCGAGCCCAGCCGTGCTTGCACTGGACCTTCATTCCCCAAGGACAGTGGCGGCTTCCCTCCCTCAGGGCTGCCAGTGCAACGGAAAAGCCCCAGGTTTTCTATCCTTGGCTTTGCATTTTTTTATTCATTTTATTGGTTAGTTGGATGCTTTTTTTTTTTTTTTCTTAGAGACCTTTTATATCTCCCCAAACATTAAAGAATAATGGCCTCCTGAATTAAAAAAAACCTTTCAGAGCATCTCACTGCTGTTTCCTCCTTTCATTTTTTTTTTTTTTTGCCTCAGACACATTGCTCTTCCTACTACATCAGCAATCATGCCATCCTTACCACAATGACTCAGACCCAGAGATGGCAGTGCCCAGGTCACTCACCATCCCCGAGGCAGCCCAGGCAGGCCAGAATTCTCTGTAACCCTGTGTCCTGAGCAGAGAACAAGGTTCTCAGAGCATCAGACCTGAGAAACAGTCTTTCCCAATCCAGTCATCCCCCCAAAGTTCTGAAATTGCCACACACGTTTCTCATCACCTACTAGCCCATAGATTCCCCCTCCCAAAAAGTGGTTTTTTTTTTTTGGTGTGGGGGGGGGTAGTGGTTTATGGACCACACCTGGTGGCCCTCAGGGGTTACTCCTGGTTCTGTGCTCAGGAATCATTCCTGGCAAGCTCAGGGGATGCTGGGAATCCAACCCTGGTCAGCTGTGCCACAAGGCAAATGTTCTCCCTGCTGTGCTATTGCTCTGGCCCCCAAAAGTCTTCTTTCTACAAAGGAAACTTGGCTGAAAACTGTATTAACTAAGCTCAAGTATATAGGACAAATCAGAGGAAAGATGCAATTCTATTTCCTATCCCCCAGAAAAGCAAAAGTAGATTTTGGGTAAGACGAACATTTCTCTGTGCTCTATAATTGACTGAAATGCTGCCCCGTGAGTTCCTGACACAGGCCATGTGAGGATACATCAGGGAGATGCAAACATTGGCACTGCGTGTGGGGCCACAGATAGCTAGAAGTAGAAGTGGGAACAGATGGTGGCTCAGGGTTGGGGGGAGTGGGGGCCAAGGGGTCAAAGGTCTGATTTAGTGTCACCCGTCACTTCGTAAGTCCTGGGCTGGGAACTGTTTCCTCAGCACAATCATTCATGTTTCTTTTGAAATCAAGTGGCAAGGAAAACAGCTTTAAAGTTAAAGGGGGGAGGAGGGACAGAGCCATAGGACAGTGGGGAGGGCATTTGTCTTGCATGTGGCTGATCAGATTCCATCTCCAGCCTTCCCTGTAGTCCCCTAAGCACCACCAGGAGTAATTTCTGAGTGCAGAACCAGTAGGTAACCCCTGAGCACTGCTGGGTGTGGCCTCCAAAATGACTAAAAACCAAAACACAAAAAGGTTTCACTGTGGAAATGGATGTCAAGTAGATTTAGAAGCTGTTTGGTACAAAAGATAGCGAAGAAGGAGGAATCTGCGCACTGAGAGGAAGGACCGTCAGCCAGCGCAGCAGGGAAACCAGCGCCGCTGGTTTCATGACTATAGGTTGGCACTTGGCCTTCTGGTTCAGCAAGGTCCTCTGGGGTCTCAGCTTGCAGTTTCACACAAGCAATCAGAGTAACAGGAAAAGGTGGGTTTTGGCCATGGGATGTGGAACGGCTTCTTGGATCTTACTGAGTCGGCTAAGCCTCTTCGCTCTGCTGCTTTCCCTGCCACTTTTATTATCCAGAGTTCAACATAAATCACCTGAGAATCAAGGTTGACATAGTTAAGGGTATTTGTGCTAATTAACTCAGAAAAGGTGAAAGGAAAAAATAAAGTGATTTTACATGTGTATAAAGCAAGGGTCAGTGCCAGAGAATGAAACACAACACAGAATGGACTGTCAGGGGTTTAGGGTCTCTGGGGAAGCCCCAAATTGTTCATAGGTCGTCTCATTACTTCAAAACCATGTTCTTCCAATGGCCACAAACTCCCCAGCACTGAGTCCCGTTTAATCTACCAGACCTGAAGGCCACAGCAAGCATCAGCACTCATCTGGGAATTTAGCCAATCTGCAGGTGGCTAAAAGACTCTCCCTATTTAAATTACTCTTGGGGGGGCATTTTGGCTGGTTTTGTTGACTATTCTAATCCCTCCTGGGTGTGCTTTTGCATATGTTTTGTATTCTTTTTTTTTCTGGTTTTTGGGTCACACCGGGCAGCTTTTGTGTCCAGGAACCAGACCAGTGTGTCCATTCTTGTCACTATTCCCCACTAGAAGGGCGATGAAGAAAGAATGAGGAAGGAAAGAGAGAAGGAAGTAAAAAGGAAGGAGGGAGGAAGGGAGAACTAGAACAGGAACCAAGGATATAAAGACATCACCTCAAAAAGACACACACACAGCACACACACACACACACACTACTATGTGTATTGAAACACAGTTTACAGGACTAACTCACATGCAGGAAACACAGACAGAGAAAATGTGGGTGGACTTACGACAAGGCTGCCCAGTTAGAACAAAAGCCAGCATCTCGCCATCTGTGACCACAGGAAGATGGACCTGTAGGCATGGAGCGAAGGGCAGTGGCTCAGAAGCATCGGCAAGGCAGATCCCAATTTAACCCACACGTGCTTGGAGCATCCCAAGAGCAGCCTCCAAGGCAGGTGTGCACTTCCCAAAGCAGCCCTTACTTCGCATCATGCGGGGGCAAGTAGGGAAGTAAGGGTGAAAGTGAGGGGTGCAATGGTGAGGTCTCTCTCTCCAGGCCTGTCTGCCTTCCCTGAAGGTGGACATTTATGGGAAATGTCCGCAGACAGAGGCAGGAGTATTGCATTACGACCCTCCACCATGCTTCGAAGGACTTACCGACATTCACCATGCTGGCCGTAAAACGGCCTGGCTGTTCCCTACATTCAGCCTTTTGATTCTGCAACCTCTCTGATCAATGAATGTCACAGGCTGGTTAGGCTCATTCATAAGGTTTCACTGACATCAATTTATTCTCAATTTACTACTTTATTTTTTTTAATCAAGTGTCTCCTTGTCCTTTTATTATGGGACAAAGTTGAAGAAGAAGAAAAACAGAGGAGGATACCCCTTTGTAATGTGACTGCTCTAATTAAGGACTTTTCTAAAATGCGGCCCCTTTCACTAGGAAGATGAAACATCTAGGGATCTTCACCTGACCTCTGTGGCATCTGCAGACAGCAAGCTTCCTGCTAGTTGGCTGTAAAATGCAATTCCTCCCCATGCCGCTTTCTTCAATGATATTCACAGCACCAGAATGCCAAGCACAAATACACACAGATTTTTTTCCATGTAAGAAAATTCTAGCTTATAAACAATATGCAAAGTAAAGTCCCATTGGTGCTGGAATTTCCTCCCTGTTGTTGTGATGGCTCTGGTTAACTGAATTTGCTCAAAACATCTGTCAGGAATAGAAGCAGGTGGCATTGGACACCCTGTGGTTGGTGTATCCAGGGAAACACCTTTTAGGGCATCTCTTCTCTTGCTCTGTGTTTGTGGCACATGTCTGGTCCAAGATTATGAAATAAATGTCACCAGTATCTATAATCGATTTGGAACCATGTTGTTTCCACGTGGGCATTTTCCCTGTGGCCCTGAGAATTCCTACTAACTCTGGGCATGTTGGTGGAAGTCTTTTATTCTGTAGCTGGCATACAGTACTTGGAGCAAAAACGGACTGTTCCAAGCAGGGTAGATATCATCTGGGAGGTCGGCAGTGGTGGCTCTGTCCTGAACTGTTCCCCAGACTCTCATGATCAGCTATGGATAGATTGATCAGGAAGCTGCAGTCTGTACACAGTGGAGTAGTACACAGCTCAAGAAAGAACAAGATCAAGCAATTTGGACCACAACATGGGTGGAACTAGAGGAGCTCATGCTGAGTGAAGCTGGTCATAAAGGAAGAGAGACAGATACAGAATGCTCTCTCCTGGGTGGAACTTCAAGATAGACAGTGAGAAAGCAACGAAGGGCTAAAGGCAACACCATGGGAGAATTGATGTCCACATATGAGTTGGGAGGTGGGCGATTGAAAGGACAGACATTCGAATGCATAGGAGGAGGTGGGTACACTGGTGAGGTGCTAGGATTATGGGAAACTGATTCTGGAGAACCATCATATAAATCACAGAAAATTGGAAAAATGACTGCTTCATAAAAAAAGCATCACCTCCATTTCCTTGCTTTTTTTCTTTTTAATAATTTTTATTGAGACCCATGTGAATTACGAGTCTTTCACAGTTATATTTAAGGTACATAGTGACAGTGAATTAGGACAATTCCCCACCGCCAGTGTTGACTTCCCTTCGCCCCTGTTTCAGCATGTATCCTATACTTTCCCCCCTGTGCTTCCTGGACTGCTAGTGTAACCAATTCCCTTTGTATATATATCTTGTTGTAAATCTAGATTCTGTTGTCATTGACTTTGGGTTTGGTATTTAGGTCTTTGCTTATTTTATGGGGTTGTTTACCTTGTTAATAAGGACAGAATTAAGTTATTCTTTTTTAGTGTTGCAGCCAGGAAAATACATCTCTGTGCTGCTAATTTCTTACACATTCTATCTCAACAAAATATCCATGACTTCTCTGCCATGTCACTTCTATGTCCTCCCATGGTTTTCCTTCCTTCACTCTAGCCAGATATACACACTTGGCATCTCTGTTCTATCCTGAATGTGTCACCACCTTCCTTTCTGTAAGTCAAATCTTGTCTCTCTGTGTCCATTTAGGATCATTGCTATTTCATATATTCCCTCTTCAATAGTCTCTAACTTTTCATAAATCAAGAAACACTTGTTCCATGATTTTACTATTATGAGATTACATAATTTTTCATGGCAATGTGGGTAACACAAACACAGTAGTGTTAATGTTTTGTTGTTGTTGTTGCTCTTGGTTTTGTTTTGTTTGGGGGAAGTATTGGACCATACTTAGAAATGCTTAGGGATTACTCTGGCTCTGTGCTCATGGATTACTCCTGGCAGTGGTCAGAGTACCATACGTTTTGTTGGTGGTCAAATTAGGGTCAACCATGTGCAAGGCAAGTGCCCTACCTGTGTTTGGATCTCATAGAGAAAGACTCAGTCATAGAAAGTTCAAGAATTTAAAGGAGTTTTGTCAGTCAACGACTGTATGAGGTCTCAGGGTCTCAGGTCTGCATCATGCAGCCCAGTTAACTTGTCTCACTAGCTCTTATAGAAGGGCTATTTTGGTTCCAGACTGGGTTGTTGTTACAGAGCTCTGGAGAAGTAATTATCAGTGAAAAACAGCTGAAAAACCACTGGTGCAAAGAAGGGTGGACAGCACATGTTTACAGTCCATTATCTGTGGTGTGTCCCTGTGTGACAGTCCTAGTTATGGCCTCCCTTTACCCGGAAAATACCCTGCTGTTTTAAAGAACTGGCTGGAATATAACTTGGTGGCACTATCAAGCCCAACATGGGTGGTTTTAAATGCACAGCTCTGACACCTTCATCACCACCAACACCAAAGTGTCGAAGAACCCCTGGCTGTCCCGAGGCCACTGCTAGTCCATCCACATTTTCTCACCTATTGAATGATACTTTTTTCATTTATTCATGATCCTTAATTTCTGAATCTTCCCTTACTTTCTAAATGCACACCACACACACACACATACACACACACACACACACACACACACACACACACACACACGGGAAAGCCTGGTTTATACATAATCTGGCTTTCCTTATTTAGGAGGAATTTTTTTTTCAGCCTCCTGTTACCATGTGAAGAGGCGCCCCCTCTCTGTAAAGCTCTCTATAGTCCACTGACCCATATAGTCCTGAGAAGTGACTCTAGAATCTCCAGAGACATAAGATTAAAAGCATCTCTGCTGTGTGCACTATTGACAACGAAAAGAAAACTGCATCTAAGACCTTTATTTGAAGGTATTATTTAACTCAGTACTTCAAATAATAGGGACTAAGAGATGTGTCTTGAAGTTTCCCTCCCAACTATGAAGATGCTGTCAAAAACAAAATAAATTTAGAAAGTAATAATTTTATTCCCTTTCCACCTGTGTAACACTAGTCTCATGTGTTGAATATGTCCTTTCTAATAGGTTAATGGTAGAGCATCACTCCTCCCAAGCAATGACTAAGACCACAAGATGCTCTGGGAATTCCCAGCCACAGAGAGCTAGATCCACTGCATGATGTGAGGGATTCACTGCATGAGGAATCACACAGTCAGGGTGTGGTATTTATAAATGTGTGTGTATGAGTGCATATGCGCACACATAGAATATGTGTTTGTGGAGTATATGTCTGTATATACACACAGAGATTGCTGGACCTCCCAAGATGCAGTATGTATGTATTTTTACATGTGCATACAGGGGTTCCTGAGCCTTCCTCGATTTACAAGTTTCAGGATCCCATTTGAGTCCCATATTCATCCCCCCCCTCCCACAACATGTGCATCTGTGATACCATCACGCCTGAACCACATGGACATGGAGGAGATCCACAAGGATCCCACACTGGCCTGGCTGAGCAGAAGGTGGTTTCTAATGCCTAATAACTGGAATCTCACATGAGTCCCATGAACTAGAAGTTTATAGAAGCTGTTAGAAAGCTAATAGTTATCACAATGTGTGACTAGGGCCTAGCGAAATTCTTTTTGGGAGGTACAAACCCCAAGAAAAGCCTTCAGAATCATAGGATCATTAACACTCAGAGCAACATCCTCCTTAATTAATTAAATTAATGTACTAGAGGGGATTAAAAGTTTATAAAGAAATAGCTCACGTAAGACCAGAATGATAGCAGGTAGAGCATTTGCTTTGCCTGAGATTGACCCAAGTTTGATTCCTGGCATCCTATATGGTCCCTTCAGCCTACCAGGAATAGGTCCTGAGTGCAGAACCAGGAATAACCCCTGAACACCACTGGATGTGGCTCCCCCACCCCTCATCAAGAAAAGAAAAGGCAAGAAAAGAAAAGAAAAAAAAAGAAAAGAAAAGAAAGAAAAGTCTTCATGGCGAAAGGGAAGCAGGTCCCACAACTGCCATTCTTCACCTCACGTTATTCAGTGATTACTTGGTCAGGCCCCACCTTTGGGCCTGAGTCTCCCCTTCATTTTCCCCTGGAGCAGCTGAGGGCAGCCGTGGGTCATGGAACATCACTGCTTGCACCTAGAGTCATCTTGAGCTAAGAGAACCAGAACTCAGAGCTGCTGCAGGACAGAGCACAGATCTTCAAGGAGCACGGCTGTTCAGAGCATTTGGAATGCTAAAGGTGGGCTGTACTGCCAGTGGAAACAAAAACCAAGAGGCTTGACGGTCATTCACAAACAGGCATCATCCTGGCCACAGTTTGGACATGCTCAGCTCTGACCAGACGCTTAACCCTCTAGTCTACACTGTGTAGGTGCTCAGACTTGTACCAGACACTTCATTCCATTCTGGCACCCCCTGGCGCTAATGAGTGCTCTGGCCTCTTAGATCCAAAAGGGGCACTGAGAAGACACCTGGGGTGACCCACTCCTGCTGCAGGGCCTTGGAGCGACTCCACAGTGGAACCTTCTCCAAGGTCCTTTATATATTTTAATTTAAGATGGGTTTGGCAGAAGAGAGGCAGTAGGGGGATGCTGTGTCATTATGGGGTGATAGAAGAAACTAGGGGTGTGCAGGGGGAGCCAAGCCTGCTCCAGACTCCCAAGGGATAGGAACCCCACCACCTCCAGGTAGGCCCTCAGGCCCACATGCCTTCCTCACTGTGACTTCTTTTGGGTCAGATCTACCCTACATGCACACCCCCTTGGGACTTCATTGCACTCAGGACTTTCAAAATAAAAAATAATGAGGAAATATGGCCTTGACTTTTGAATTGATCAAGGAAAAGGGTTGAAGCAGCTACATCTTAAATTGTTAAACCCTGCAAGAAAGGTGAGAAGTACAAGTCATTCCTCTGGTGATGGGAACTAGAACAGAACATCCTGATTCTGTCCTTGGAAAATGAAAATGTCAGCACTGAGAAAGGAAAATGATTGAACGAGTTACATTTTGCAGGAAGAAATATCCTGAGGAAAAGAGGTGGGGATGTGATAAGGTGGGGAGGAGGGGGCTGGGAGAAGAGAGAAATCAGAGAGAAAAAGACGGACACTCTTTAAACCTTCCTTAAATAAGTAGATAAACTTATTGGAGAAGAGGGAGCAAGTTCCAAGGAAATCTGCACCCTGAATGCAAAAGCAATTGAATTACAGATGGACAATGACTCCTCAGAGGGCATATCCCTATGGTGCATACTAAGCCTGGTTTGGGGGCTGCCTGGGGTCTGCCACCCAGACCCTGCTCTGCCTTCCTGCTCAGAGACTGAGCGAGTTCTTGGGGCCAGCTGTAGTCCCCACCATGCATTACAGCAATTCCTCATTCTCTCAGGGAGATGATCTTCCAAAATGCCCAACACACAGGGGCTCTAGACTGGCCCCCAAAGTTCGCTCTGAGACCTTTAGAATGTCTCTCTGGTTGCCCCTAACATCCTGTGAGCCACTGAGACCGGGCAGCTGGGTGTGAACCTGGCTCCTGTACTGGCTGTCACTGCTTCTGAAATTTATCATGAACAACATTCCTCAGTTGTGTGAACGTGTCACCATTTCAATGACTGCTGCTTTATTATGTGCTATTTGCATGTGACTGAGTCTACCACAGACTCTAGGACCCTTTTCACCAGTTCAGTTCCTACAGTGGCCACACTGCAGGGTGAACTCACTGAAGCTCTGTGAGCAGAATGGGAATCAAACTAAATTTTGGTTTGGAAAAATAAGGGAGCCAGTGAGGAAAAATGAGTGAAGTTGATTTCTTACTTCAGATAAAATGTGAGGTGAAAAGGGGGAGGTGAGAAAGGGGGAGATGAGATGAAAAGGAGAGAGAGAGAAGAGGAGGGAGGAGGAAGGGAAGGAAGCGATTTTGAAAGGAGGACGCAGTTAGGAAAGACCGAGATAGAGGAATCAAAGAGAAAATGGAAAGTACTCAGACCGGAAGGAAGCAGTGAAGTGATCAGTACTTGGGATTCTAACATTCAGAAAACCCGACAGAAACCACCAAAATGTACCAGGAGGATCTGAAATTAGCGCTCGAATTGCACAGCAGTATTTCTGTCCAACAGCAACTCACAGCCTCAAAATAAACCAGAGAAAACAATTTTATTTCTAATAGCATAAAATAATAAAACTTAGTAATAAGTCCAATAAAGTATGAAACAAATTACTAATGAAAGTGGTCAAGGCCATTGTACCTATGTGGGACGATGCCCAAATGTGTTAGAAGACATGCTATTTTTGTTTTCTGGCCATATCTGGTGCTGTTCAGGGCTTACTCCTGGCTCTTGCTCACAGATCACTCCTGGTGGGGCCCAGGGGACTCTATGGAGTACCAATGTTTGAACCTAGGTCAGCTATGTTCAAGGGTAAGCAGTTTACCCACTATACTTTTGCTTGGGTTTAAGACTTAATTTTTGTTTTTGTTTGCTTGTTTATTTATTTTTGGGCCACATCCAGAAATACTCAGGGTTTGTTTACTTCTGGCCAGGCTCTACACTCAGAAATTATTCCTGGCAGTGCTTGGGGACCATATGGGATGTCAGTGATCAAACCCCGGTCAGCAGGATGCAAGGCAAATGCCCTACCGCTGTGCTACCACTCAGCCCCAAGACAGGTTTTAAGATAACAACAGCCTCACTGTTAAGTTTCCAGATGTTTTTCTTTTCTAAAATAAAATTTACAGCAGGTCACAAAATTTAAGATTTTTATCCAAAATGGCACTACAGAGCCAAGACCATCTTAAGAAAGCTGGACCCCTTACTCTCATACACAAAATACATGAAGAGCTGAAGTAAGCAGAGCAGTGAGGCCAACTCTGCAGGATAGAAGAATGGACGAGCCTGGAGGGTCTGTACAAGCAGTAGCCCTAATGTACCTTCCCTCCAGGACAGCCATGGCACTTTAGTGAGAAGGGAGCATTTGGCACCCATGGTCCAGACAGGAGAGAGAAAGGAGTCAGAGATGACTCCAGAAATGGGACAGCAGAGAGCTGAATCCAGACAGTGCTTGGAAGAAAATGCTGAGAGTCGGTGGGATTCAAGTCAAAGCTAACCCCAACCAGGGATGGGGTCCTGAGATCAGCTGCACTAGCAGATGTAGGTGGCACCCCTCTGGGGGACTTCGGAGCCTCTGGCATGGTCCTGCCTCCCTCAAAGCCACCAAGAGCCTCCATCTCTGCTTCTATGAGAATTGGCAGGGTCAGAGTGTTTGGGGACCGACCCTGCTCTCTCTGGGAACCCCATACATAATTTCCTTCTCCACAGACCGTCAGTCCTGATACCCCCACACTCCATTCATATCTGCCCAGAGCAAGTGTCTCATGCTCAAACCAAGAAAGGTAGCTAGGGCAAGAATGAAGCAGAAGCAAACCTTCTAGAGGCCCCAGAGAGCCCACCCCTGGGACCCCACCCTGGGCAGATGCTTTGCTACTATGTTACCTCTGGAGAATGTGTCTTTGCTGATTGCCCAGTGCTCCAATACTCTCCCAGGTCCCAGCCCTGTGCCAGCTTCTCAGCCCCCCTCAGCTGCAGCTCTGGAGAGGGAAGGCCCAAGGGTTGTTTCAGAGGCCAGAGGCATCTCTCCCCACCCAACTTCCCTCTCACACCAGTCACTTCAGTTCTACGTTCTTCCAGTGAGTTCAAGGTGCACAGCCCCAGTCCCTTAGAGCCTCCCAGGGTCCTGCCGTCATCATTTCTGTTCCCCTCATCTTCTGCCTTTTTTTTTTTTATCTTCTGCCCTTCTTAACCAGGCTTTTTCATCACCAGACTGTAAGGAATGGCCCCTTCCCTTACCAGATAGCCACAGAGAAAGTCCCTGAGGCAAGTCTGGCCCTGGCTCTTTCCTCTCAGCTGGCCAAGGTGCTTTGGTGTAGATAACTCACAATTTCACTTCTGCCGGCATTTCAGCTAATTCTCTCACAATGATGTTTCTTTAAAATGTGCCAAGCATAGAAAACAAATACCAAACCCCAGAACCACCCACCAGGCAGCAGAACATTATCTGCAGAGCCCCCAGTGAGGTCACTACCACTGTCATTCAGATAGGCCTTTGTGCTGCCTTAACCACTTTTCTCTGGATACTGATTTCTTCTGTTCAATTTGTGTGTGTGTGTGTGTGTGTGTGTGTGTGTGCCACCTGTTTCATTTGCGGAGAGACACCACATACCGTCCCTAGCTGAATTGGATAGGCAGTTGAGGCAGCAGGAGAAACAAACCATAGCCAATGGGGAGCCACACCCGGGGGATGCATGCCCACTTACCTGCTTGTAGGTGGTCCCTCCAGGAAGGCTCAGGGCTCTGAGTCTGGCTCCAGCTCCATGCTCCAGGCCCTGCCCCGTAATTACTTGGGCCCTTGGACACAGCTGGTAGAACAGTCAGACTGTCCCTGGGCAGGCAGGAAGGGGAGATGGTCACCCAGGCACCCTGAGGTGTTTCTGTTGTTACCAACATTTCCCAGGAAGGCCCTTCCCTACGGCTTCCCAGGCAGCTGCATCTTCTCCCCGTCCCCATTACATTATCCGAATCATCTCTAACCTTGTGGAAATGGAACTATGACCTCTTTACTCAACAGATGCATGTGCATGAGGATTGAGAATAGAACATTTTAGGAATGTCCCCCAGACACACAGGGTGCCTCTAAACAACAGTAAGCCTTGGTCTTTCACTCCTGACCATGCTGGCTGACTGCCACTGCGAGGGGCCCTCTCTCGGGGAGGGCCTCTCTCTGCTTTATAGAACAGTAAAGCCTCAGCAATTGGCGGCAGCCGCTGAAATCGCTGTGGAGGAGATTGAATCTTGTCACGGGAATTGTCAACTCGGCTCCAAGGAGATGGGGGTGGGGCGTGGGGAAACCGCCCAAGGCCACAGCACAGGAACAAAAGCCAGAGAGTGGCAAAATAAATGATGGTCCTGCAAGGTGACTGCCAAGGGTGAGAGGGCCTTGGTGATGGAGACAGGGAAGATAATGGGGATCCAGGATGGGGAAGAAATGAGTTTTGGGCAGGAAGGCTGTAAAGGGTTCAGAGCAATAGCACAGAGGAGGGTGTCTGCCTTCCACACTGCTGACCCCCTCGGATTCATCCCTGGCATCCCATATGGTCCCCCATTCCTGCCAGGAATGATTTCTAAGTGCAGAGTAACCCCTGAGCACAAAAAGGAGACAGGAAGGAAGGAAGGAAGGAAGGAAGGAAGGAAGGAAGGAAGGAAAGAAGGTGGAAGGGAGGGAAAAAGAGGGAGGGAAGGAATGAAGGAAGGAAGGAAAGAAAGAAGGAAGGAAGTCACCATGTAAGGCTGCTGTGCAGCGATTCTGAAGTCAAGGCACATTGTCTCTCTCACAGGGAAAATGCCAGCGGAACAGAATATGCAACAAGATATAAGACAACAAATTCCATGCCAGTGGTAGAGGAAGTATAGAGTTCCAGAAAGCAGAACTTCTATAACTGTCTCAGGAGGGGAGCTGGAGATGGGAACAGAGAAAAAAAGGGTCCCCAGTGCCTCCTCTCTTTCTATTCCCTGATCTCCTCTCTGCCCCCAGGTTCATGCCTGGACCAAGGACAGTAACTGCCACCCTGCAGCATGTAAACTGTGGCAGGAAAGCAGAGGACACAAGGCATTGATGGACGGCAGCCCTGGAGAGTCCCAGAGACAGAGAACAGGGCAGTGGACCAGCAAGGAGACAGCTCCAACCAGACCTCAGAGATTGGAGAGTGCATGGGACAGAGCCAGGCCATCATGCACTGGTTCAGGACAGCTGCAGGAGTAACCAGCTTTCATTCTAACCAGGATAATTCTTCTTTGCTGGTGCTTGTAATTCATGGACTGGAAGTACCTATGAATCGCTCCCTTACCTCTACTTGTTCTCCACCCTAGGGGATGGTCTTTCTCTTTCCAGAGCTAGTCTATCTGCCTGCTGGTATCTCTTGCCAGTGTGCTAAAGGCTTGTGGTGGAATTTTCCTATACCTGTTTTATTTCCTTCAGTCTGTGTGGACTATTTCCTGTGTTAGCATCTGCTCCCAGACCCATACACCTTAATCCTTTGGGATTTTGGGGTTAGGCTTCTGCTTCAGACTGCAAAGGAAAAGACCAGGCCAATGTGCAGGCAGTTGAGAGGCCCGAGTGAGCATTAGGGAGGTTCTGCAACCTCCACCTTAAACTGTTCAACTGACTGATCCACATCACCACAACTCTGCACACAGACCCTCCAGCCCAGGGGTTCTCAAACTTTTTAAACAGGGGGCCAGTTCACTGTCCCTCAGATTGTTGGAGGCCGGACAATAGTAAAAACAAAAACTGCGAACAAATTCCTATGCACACTGCATACATCTTATTTTGAAGTGAAGAAACAAAATGGAACAAATACAGTATGTGGCCCGTGGGTCGTAGTTTGAGGACCACTGCTCCAGCCAGTTGGGACACTCCTCCATGTCCTGCTCCTGGGGCATCCTTAAATCTGGCTCTGTAGTGATGCCTCCTTCTTTCTGCTGTCTTGGACATGCCCAGTGAGGCACTGACCAGATAGGTATGACGAGAGTGAAAGGGCAGGAGGCATGGTTCAGGCTGCTGGAGAAAGGTTGGCAGCTCCCTCCTACTTAGTATCAGAACTTCAGAACTGAACTACCCGGGTAGATGGTTACAAGCCATCTAATTGTTTACAAGCCGTCTACATGTCTACAAGCCATGGGTTCAAGTCAGTGAAGTCTTTCGGGAGTGCCCAGGGTTATTGCAGGGGAAGTGCTGGGTTATCCCCAGCTTCTCAGAATTCAGATTTTCAGTAGTATAGTGATAATTCAGTGGGTAGAGAATTTGCCTTGCACACCACTGACCCAGGTTTGATCCTCGGCATCCCATATGGTCTCTGAGCCTGTCAGGAGCAATTTCTGAGTGCAGAGACAGGAGTAACCCCTAAGCACTGCTGGGTGTGTCACCCTCCCAAAAAAGAGTTGAGATTTCCAGAGTATCCCATTATCTGTTGTTCAGCAAATGTGTTTTTCTTCTATTTATTTATTTATTTATTTATTTATTTATTTATTTATTTATTTATTTATTTATTTAGTGTGTGTGTGTAAGGAAGGATATATTTGTACTGGGAAAAATCAAAATGAATATAGAAAAAGACTATTTGAGTATATGATTTCAAGCACAGCTGAGTAAAAGTTAAAAACATCATCAAGGAAGGCTTAAGAGTGGGGAAAAAAGGGGCCTGGGAGATAGCATGGAGGTAAGGCGTTTGCCTTTCATGCAAAAGGTCATTGGTTCGAATCCCGGTGCCCCATATGGTCCCCTGTGCCTGCCAGGAGCAATTTCTGAGCATGGAGCCAGGAGTAACCCCTGAGCACTGCCAGGTGTGACCCAAAAACAAAACAAAACAAAACAAAACAAAACAAAACAAAAAAAAAGAGTGGGGAATAAAACAACAAAAACAAAACAGACCAAGTCAGTGAATAAAAGATGTACATTAGAGCATTTTACAATATTTCTTCAGCACTATTGAGTGAGGAGCATAAAAACACTGATGATCCGATTATGGACTGCCTCTAAGCCGGATTGGATTTTTCAGTTATCCAGGAGCACAGTCACTACCAGCGCAGCTGCCTGGGGCCACAGGTAAGGCCTTTTGTGCGGGTGTTTCTTTATGCACCCCAGCTGCCCATAAGGACCGTGCATAAGGGCCACAGATGGCAGGACTAGAAGCCAGAAGGAAGAGCAAGGCAGTGCCCATGGAGAGACCATTGAGAGGACTTATAGCATCCTGATATGGTGGGGCTGGGTCACACTTGTTATACCCAGGGTCGATCTGTGCTCTGTGCAGGGCTCACTCCTGAAGGGGTTCAGGAGGACACATTCAGTACTGGGGATAGAACCTGGGCTGATCACATACAAGGCAAGTGTCTTGACCTTGTGCTCTCTCTCTCTCTCTCTCTCTCTCTCTCTCTCTCTCTCTCTCTCTCTCGCCATCTTAGCATGGTTTTTATAGAAAATGGAGAAAGTGATGTCTTGTTTTTGCACAAGATAAGAAATGATATAAGGGGATCAGAAGAATAGCACAGCGGGGAGGGTGTTTGCCTTTTGCACGGCAGTCCTAGGTTTGATCTCTGGCATCCCATAAGGTCTCCTGAACCTGCCAGATGTGATTTCTTAGCCAACAGTTACCCCTGAGCACAGCTGGGTGTGACTCAAACACAAAACCAAAAATATTTGTCTCTCTTACTGATGAGTGCCCTTGCCAGCCCATATAGACAGTGGACACAAAGATTCTGCCATCTGAAACAGAGCAATCTCCCTGCCCCACCAGAGCACCATGACTGGTCCACCTTCCAAAATGTGCTCTTTGAGCACTGGCTGCAGGAGCACAGGTCAAGAGGAAGGTCAAGAGGAAGGTCACTCGAGCCCTTCCCCACCTCATCCTGCTTCCTTTGCCCACCTCGCCTTTCCTACAATGGCCTCTCTTGTAGGGTTCTCCCACAAAGAACCAGAATTCCCAGGACTCTGCCCTTGGTGCTCATGCAACTGGATCCATCACCTCCAAAGATCTGAGTCTGAGGGCCTTCCTATGGGGGTCTGGGCATCAGGGGTTTGAGACACAGAACAGATCTGGTTCAGGAGTTGCAAAGTGGTCCTTCCAGCCCCTACAGGGCCCTCGCTGTCAGCCTAATACAGACCCCCAGCTCCTTGCCTCTGGGAAACTTTCATGGGCTAACATGACACATGGCATTTAGGGTCACAGTCCAACATACATCCATACTGTGGGAATAGTCAGTCACTCCCTCAGCCATGCCCAATGCTACCTGCCATTTTCTAAGGGCTGAACTACTGCTTTCTCTTTCCTGTAAAAGTATGGTCTGTCTAATGATTATGATTTTATCATTGTCACCACCACTGTTACCTGTGTGTGGAGGAGGAGGGGCTGAGATGCGCTGATTTCAAGAGGAGCATCCTTGGCTGAACTGAGGTCGACTCTTTTTTTTTTTTTTTTGGTTTTTGGGTCACACCCGGCGGCGCTCAGGGGTTATTCCTGGCTCCATGCTCAGAAATTGCTCCTGGCAGGCACAGGGGACCATATGGGGCACCGGGATTCGAACCGATGACCTTTTGCATGAAAGGCAAACGCCTTACCTCCATGCTATCTCCCGGGCCCCAAGGTCGACTCTGTTCTGTGACAGTATCTGTGCTGAATCACATGACCCTACCTGCTGAGTCCAACATCAGAGCCCCACATGGACTACTCATCCTGTTAGTGTTCACTGGTCTAGCACTTCTGTACCTGACACTTCTGTCTACTATTCTCAGGATCACAGGACCCATGGCTCAGACATATCTTCTACTCACCCTGGTCCTGCCTGTTCTTAAACATTTATACTCTGCTTTGTTTTATTTTTTTAATTTATTTTTTAGACATTTCACTTTGATGCTAATTTCTAGAATCTTGTCGGTTAATAAAACTGGGATTTTCACTTAATATTCTCTGAGATCTGTGAATTGATTTGGGAAAGCCAGTCCTTTATCACCTTGAGTCATTCTTTAGTCAAAAATGCCTGGTAGTTTTCTTATTTTTGAATATAGCTCCTGGCAGTGTTTACTATTTGACAACCAAAGGGTTTTGATCCTATTACAAGTGATAATTTTGTTGTTGAGTTTTGTGACCTACAGAAAACTTGTTTGCTATCTTTGTATACAAAGGCCATCTGAAATTGAGGTCTTAATTCCAACTGTCTCTCCATAGATCCTTTTGAAATTCGTACAGGGGTACAATCTAATCTAGAAAAACAAACATTGGATTCCTATTGTTGAATTCTATGTCACTATCTTTGTTCTATGATCTAAGTATATATCCAAAAATTAGTGGTGGCAATGGTTTGATTTATCTTATTCTTGATTTCAGATAGCTGTACTTGGTAGCTACCCTTATTGAAAGAAGTTCACCTATTGCTTTCTTACTAGGTCATTTTCCTGATAGTCACCTTTCCCCGAATTTCTGAGATAATCATATGACATTCTACTTAATTTTGTTCATGGAATGCAATGGACTGGCTCATAGTTAAGTAACTAACATATCCATCATATAAATCCTACTGGCTATGATCTTTTTTCATATAGATCACTTTATCTGTCTTATTTTTAATAAAAATTTGGTATCTCTCCAGATTATTATAAAAGATTGTTTAAAAATTTATAAAAAAAACAAATAGGAAATTGTTCCCTCTTTGCTCTGAAATAGCCCACTCATAATCATTTTTTCCAAATAATTTTCAGATTTACTATTAAATGATCAGACTGTAGCTTTCTTGAAAGAAGAACTTTATATAGAAACCCTATCAGTCTCACTATTTTGCTTGCTCCATAAAGACACATTCATAGAACCAATTTAGACCCTCAACTTCTCCGTGTTTTCTTCTATTTTCACTATTGCTGTCATTATTTCATGATGTTTACTTTCTTGCTATTTAATCTGCTGCCTTTTTAATATAGCATTTCAGTTAATTCTTGTGATAAATGATTTTAAAATGTGGTCTCTTCCTTTTACACTTGATCTTAGCGAAAAGGCCAAGAAGCGATGGTCTCTTCCTTTTTAATTATTTCATGTTGGCAATATATGTGCACTGTATTTCCACTCGGATCTAGCTGCTTCTGACTATTGCTAAAAAACCATATTTTCATGACCAACACTCAGACTTCTTTTTAACCTACACTGTGATACCTTCCTTGATCAGGGTTTTGGTGCAAGTTAGTATCTAATCTGATGGTAAATTCTGATTTAGTTCTTTTATGGAAAGCACATTCTGTAGCATTCCTGTTTGTTACTTGCCTTCTTGAGGAAGCACAATAAGTTTTTATAACTGTCCACCCCATATGCCCTCGGAGCCCTTTTGTCCTGATGTTTGCCCCAGAACAGAGACAGAAGGGCCATGTGACAGGCCGGAGGATACAGATAACCAGAAGACAGGCAGGGAGGTAGTTAGCACCAGTGAGTGCTCTGAATTATATGGCTCAGCTAATCCTTGTTTTACTGCTAGAAATGTTTGTTCTGTTGGCTAATGAGGTATTAAAGCGAGTATTTGTCCATTTTCAGTACTGTCATTTTTAGACTAAAATACAGTAAGGCACATACATTGAAATGCAGAAAATCATAAATATAAATATTTTCCTGGTCCTTGTGTGATAATTCCTTCCCATCTTGCTGCACTCTCTGTCCCTCTTACTGGGCATTGACACAGCCCCACGTTTGCATTCGTGCCAACTATCCTCCTCTACTTTCTCTCTCCCAACCTTTGTTTGCTCCTAGATATTATGTAATCCACATTCACATTTATAATGACATTTATATTTCACCTTTCCATTATTTGCTACTGCTGCATGAGTGTGATTCTTCTTTCCTTTGGCTTAATTGAGACTAAGTTTTGGTCTTTTGGAGCTGGACTGGGGGAACATTTGCAAAGAGGAATTTCTGGCTTTGTGGGTACCTGCTGAGTTCTGCACTGGCAGTGAATAGGGTCTATGGACAGGACAGGACTGCCACCTGTGAGTGGACTCTGAGAAAAATTCTGGTAGACACCCCAGTGGATCAGATTAGCATCAGTCCACTACTGTGACACCCCAAATGGGAATATTCCATCATACTATTTTATCTTGTCTGTTGGACCCTTGAAATCTACCATCTTGATTTCATCTAATTTGCCTTTTCTCATTCTTTCTAGTTCTATAACCCCCTTTCTTCCAATTCCCCCTTTAAGCATTTTCCCATTAGTTCTTTTTTTTCCAGTGCACTTTTTTTTTTTTTTTTGGTTTTTGGTTTTTGGGCCACACCCAGTGATGCTCAGGGGTTACTCATGGCTATGCGCTCAGAAGTCGCCCCTGGCCTGGGGGACCATATGGGGCACCGGGGATCGAACCGCGGTCGGTCCAAGGCTAGCTCAGTAAGGCAGGCACCTTACCTTCAGCACCACCGCCCGGCCCCTCCAGTGCACTTTTATTTTATCACCATTAAATTATTTTACTGCAAATTGTAACATGAATCCTAAAGACTAACTAAACCTTAGAAGTTGTTTCCTATACAATATATCTTCTGGCTCAGTTTACTGTGAAATATATAATTCTATACACTATTTTTTCATAAGACATGAACATTGGGGGCCGGGAGATAGCATGGAAGTAAGGCATTTGCCTTTCATGCAAAAGGTCATCGGTTCGAATCCCAGTGCCCCATATGGTCCCCTGTGCCTGCCAGGAGCAATTTCTGAGCATGGAGCCAGGAGTAACCCCTGAGCACTGCCGGGTGTGACCCAAAAACCAAAAAAAAAAAAAAATAAGACATGAACATTAAAATTATGCATTACTAAACACATGAGATTCAACCAGATTACGTATTATTCATTAAAATGTTTTTCTTGATAGTCTATTGTAAATGTCCATGTTCCATACTGGAAAACATTCTTTTTGTGACAGTTGTTGGAATGATTAACTTTGCATGCATGTTGCTGAGAAGCTGGACTGCTCTTTGATACCAGAGGGGACCACTCATTCTAGCAGCCCAGAGGGTGAGGGTGGGAGATATGGGAGGCAGGAATGGGAATGGGGTGGGGGAGTGGATGGAGGGAAGACAATTCGGTGATGGGAATTCCCCTGATTCTATGTTAATATGTAACTAAAATATTACTGTGAAAGATATGTAAGACTCTATGATTTAAATAAAAATTATATTTAAAAAATTCCCTGTCCCAATGAAATCCATGGGACTTCCTTGGAGCTTCCCTTCAAACCAGAACACACTGGTTCTGGCTAGTGATGGCTTCAAGCAGACTCTGTTTCTCAGCCTGTCCCAAGGGCATAAATACAGGGGGAGGCCAGGCCAGGTCACATGGTGCACTCCACATAGGGCCTATTTTCTCCCTGTGCCCCAGTGCCAGACATATTCATGCAGTTTTTCCAGGTCCAGTCCCACAGTGCCAGGGCCCTCACCTGGCTCTGTTCAGCTCTCATATCTTTCAGTCCGCTCTTTCACAGTCATACCTCTGCAAACAAGTACCTCAGTACCTTCTTTGTGGGGGTAAACACCATCAGTATCCAAGGGCAACAACTAGTGGTGCTTGGGGGATGATATGGAGTGCTAGGGATTGAACTGGGGTCAGCCATGTATAAGGCAAGTACACTCCTACTGACTTCTTTTTTAAGCAATTTTTAATTTAAATTATTTATTTAAAGAAAATGTATTACATTGTTGACATAACTGATTATAATTCATTTGTTTTGGGATGACAGAAAGCAAAGTTATTAAGAAATAGAAAGAGAACAGAGAACTAAAAACAAATGGAAGAAGGGCAGAGAATTCATTAGCACTTATATTTGTGAAACTTCTTGTATCAGTTATAAAGTCATTATTGCAATAACCGAAGATTTAGTACACTCCCATTTTTTTCTCCAGAGATGGTAAATACATTAAAAAAATGTGTGTGTGTGTGTGTGTGTGTGTGTGTGTGTGTGTGTGTGGCAATTGTCATTTATGTAGTCATAGCATATTATGGAAGAAATTGGAAATAAATACCTTTGGCCTAAAGAACAGGGAGATCTAACCCCGGAAGCACTTTGGCATAACACCAACTCAAGGCTCCAGGCATACTCGGTTGTCCAACCACCTAGTCATTCTCGGTGGTCAGCTCTTCAGTCTCATAGTTGTTGCTGTCAGGTTTCTGTAGTCATAAATCCTGGTTTCTGTACAGGTCCTGTGTCAAAGACCAGATGGTGTGTCGTGTCTTCTGGTTCTGTTTCTCCATCAGTTAACATTGCAGAGAATCCTGCCCTGAAAGCAGACTGTTGCTGTTGCCTGGTTGTCAGGGTGATATAAGAACTGTTTTTGGAGTAAGTCAGTGCCGTGGTGGTAGTAAGGCCTTCCTTGGTTGAATTTATGTTTGTGGTGCTGGTGTGGGAAACCTTGTTTGTTTCCATAAGTGGAATCCTCAGTTCAGGGAATGAATAGTCAGTGTTGAATCAACTGGAGTCTAAGCCAAGTCATTATGCCAAGTGTCTAGAGTGTAAGGTTTCTCTGCAGTGTAAAAAATTTTGTGTTCCAATCTCTATTAGATAAGAATATGTTTGCGACTGTTGACTTTTCCCATTTTGATGTGCCTATGCAAAAAGGGACAGTGTCAGAAGGAGTTACTAGCGCATATTGTAGGACCGAGGTATCACGACCGACAGATCCCAGAGCATTTTGTTTACATAAACTCTGAACAGAGTTTTGTCTACTAATATATTGGAGTATACTAGCATTTATAGTACACTAGTACATATAGTATACATAGCATACTAGTATATAGAGTATATATAATGTAGTATATAGTATACTACTAGTATACTACTAGTATATTGAATGGAACCCGAGGATAGGGTAAATTACTGCCATATGAGAAGATGTTCAATATCAGTTATGCCTATTAAATGGGATATCTAAATAAAATATTCAAAGGAAATATATGTTTTCTTTAACTCTTTGGAAATAGACAGGGAAGAGGTAAGATCTGATGCGCAGTTTCAAGCTGTGCAGTCTAGGTACGATGTCTCCCAACAGTACCATAACAGGAAATGTCCTCAAGCAGGGGATTTCTCAGGAACCAACTTTGGTAGCAAGCAAAAGTCCATGGTGCCAGGTGGTAAAGGCAGAAGGGTCACCAAGAGTGAATCAATAGCAGCAGATTGTTGGTTTCTTCTCATGCTGAGAGTCTGTCTTTTTCACTTTGGGGGCTAGGTGGCATCTGGCTGGGCTGGGGAGAATGTTTTGCTTTGTGAGAAATTAAAGAATGAGTAAAAAATAGGTTAACTATTAACATGAAAGGCTTGAAGAGGGTTTGTAAGGTGTTAAGGTGTTTAAGAGAGTTTGTAAGGTGTTAAGAAAAAAAGGGGAGGAAGGGTTATCTATGATGGAGGGGACAACACTATACAACATAGCTATTGTATCTATTTTGGGCTAAAATTAGACTGACAATAATATGGTGTGCAAGACACGCCTGCCCCTACTTTGGCAGCCAGATAGGCTCATGGATTACATTTGAAAAGCTTTCCTAGGTGATATGGGACAGAACACTTGAAGAGAATAAGGGATAAAAAGGAAGAAAAAAAAGAAAAAAGTATAGCTGGTAAATATGCTGTAAAAGGTTCCCACCACCCCATTTTTTCCCCTTTTAGACCAGTCATGCTTGGTAAAGGTAAACTACATTGGTGAAAGGAATAGTTTAGGTTGTGTGTGTAGCATTCTTAACAGCAATCATGGATTTCAAGTCAAAATAACCAAGTGACATGGTAATGAGCTCTGTTTGGGGAGACTATACCATGAAATTGATATTCTATCTATTACAAATGAACATTAAACAGTCTTTAGAATGGTAAACATATGTACTCATCACTTGATTAATGGGTTGCAGTTAAAAAGCAGGCCAGGCGAGATGAGACATAAAATATAAAAGGGAGAGAGAAAGTAAAAGTGGTTAAAGCCAGGACAGGTTTTTCATTTGCTGGTCAATCTGGTTTGGTGAGAGTAGACTTGACTTTACCGTAGAAAGTTGACCTAGAATAGATTGCATCTAGAGCATTGTAGAAAATACGTGATATGGTAATGAGCACTGTATAGGAAGTATATACCATGTATTATTATCCAGTAGGTCATGTGCATCACTATTTCTTTCATAGGCACTGTTTACATATGCAACAATATGACCCAAAAACCAAAATAAATAAATAAATAAGTAAATAAATAAATAAATCTTCAGTCCATTTTCCTTTTATTCTTCTCTTCTTTTTCTTCTTCTTTCTCTTCTTCCTCCTCTTTTTCATCTTCCTCCTCCTCTTCTACTTTTTTCTTTCTCCTCTTCTTACTCTTCTCCTTTTTTCTCTTTTCTTGTCTTCTTTTCCTTCTTCCTTTTTCTCCTCTTCCTCTTTTTTTCTTCTTCCACTTCCTCTTCTTCCTCCTTTTCTTCTTCCTCCTCCTCTTCTTTTTTCTTCCTCTTCTTCCTTTTTTCTTTTTATCTGAGGGTCCAGGGTTCATGTCCCTGTTCGGGCGCCATTATGAAGTAATCCGTCCCCAAGAAAGTTCACTAACGGAGGTAGGGAGGACGAGGTCTCTCCCCTTCAGCTCGGGATACGCGTCTACCTCCCAGTAACCAGTGGTTCTGAGGTCAATCGGCGGGTAAACAGCTCACGGAGAGTCAGATTTGTGGAAATATCAGCTTTATTCAGTGGAAATAACTGAGGTCCGAAGTCTCAGCATCAATTCCAACCAAAAAAGCCCCAAAGCCTTCCACAGACTTCTCTTTTATACATTAGAGCCAGGTACCACCCTAGGGTAGGGGCAGAAAGCCAGGTCCCACCCTAGAGTAGGGTCCAATCACTGATCAGGGTAGGATCAGGGTGGGTCCAGAAATGTTTATACATAAAAATTCCAAATCATGATAAGATTAGAAATGTTTACATATGCAACA
>PVKC010010123.1:0-25858 GCA_004027635.1 Crocidura indochinensis
ACACACACACACGGAGACATCCACTTCAAAAATCAATCTGCAATAAATAAGATCACCAAAAGATAGATACGTAAATAATGATACAAAAAAAAAAGGATTGTTTTGTGCTTGTTATTATTTTTTTCCCTTCTGCAGATGCACAGTAAATATTGGGGTCATTCAAAAGGAATTTCCTTTGGCTAAGAGATACAGGGTTTCTCTGCCCTTGCCATATATTGTCAGGGGATTGACTATAGTCTCCTTTCAGGTTCATTTGCTCTCCCCTAGGTGGTTTTGTGTGGGAGATTTCTGCTGTATCCTGGGTGATAAAGTCAGGCGTCTGTATCTGGAGGTCTTGGGATCTACACGAGCCAAGGGGTTGAACTTCTGCTTATGTTTTTCTGTGTGATTCTAGTAGTTCTGTTCCCTTAGTGTCGTTTTAATCCGTCTTCTGTGATTGGCAGGCCCGGTCTTTGCGCTGGTCCTAGGGAGGGTCCTGGGATAGTGTCTTTAATGAAAGATATAAAGTACTTAATGGATAATAGTTTAATTCAATTATATTTTATCAATATAAGATATCATTCAGATTTTAAAAAGGAATAAGTTGCTCTTCTGTTAAAGAAAATCATTGCCACAACCTGGCCTTATAGGAGAGTCTTAAATAACTTCTAGAAAAGGGTAAGAAACCCCAAGTGAAAGAAGTTGATAGCTACAAAATATAAAATATAGTAGAATTATAATGGAGATTTTATTTTGTCTGCCAATTCTTTCTTTGCTATATTCACTTGGTTAAGTTTAGAATAGTTTAAGCTTTAGGTATTGTATTTTTAGTACCATCATTTATATTTAGTTAACTTTATTGTTTCTCTGGTGAGGTTCCATACATCAATTTATTAGTATTGTTTCTCCATCATTTCAAATAGTTACAATGAAAAACATTTTTTCTCAGTGCAACATTTTTTCATCAGGGCAACATTTTTTTAATCATTTTTTCATTATTTTCCCTTTGAGATGCATGTTTTTGGTTTTTTAATTTTGTTTGGGTGTCACATTTGATGTGTTTAAGGGTTTACCCCTGGTTATGCACTCAGGCATCATTCCTGGCAGGCTTGAGGAACCATATGAGGTGCTGAGTATCAAATCCTAGTCAGCATACAAGGAAAGTGCCCCACCTCATAAACTCTAATTCTGGCCCCTGAGGATTAATTTCATATTGTATCCCAAATATTGTATATTATATAATATTGATTAATTAATATATATTATATTTATTTATATAATTAATATGACATATTAATATATGATTAATATATATTATATGTTTTATCCTGATCCTCTGGATTCAATTTTATTGTGCTAAAATAACTATATATTTAGTTATTGCCTCTTTTCAGTGATGACATCTTATGGCATTCTCTTTCAAAATTATATTTTTGTTTTAATTTAAGATTTTACCCTTTTGGGGTCAGAGATTATAGTAGGATGTTTTCCTTGCACACAACTGCTCCTGCTTCAATTCTGAGTTCCACACATGGTCTGCTGGAACTGCCAGGAATGATACCTTATGAAAAATAAATGTATTCAAGGAACTGTGAACATCAACTTTTCATTTTCTTTTCTGTTCCAAGCCCCTTTCCATTTGGAAGTGCACTCAGCAGCACTTTGCTATATGAGTTTCTTCTGTCTTCTAAATGGAAAAGAAAAATGTATTCCTCTTACTTATGAGGCTATTTCTCTTAACAATTCTTTTAAAATTATTTCAATATTCTTTTTTTTGTCTCTCTTTTTTTAACCCCATCCTGTGATACTCAGGGGCTACTCCTATCTTTGCTCATGATGCATACCTGGAATGCTAGTGACCCAACTCAACTTGAACGCATGCAAGGCAAGTGCCCTACCTGCTGTTCTATTGCTCTGGCCCCATCCAATATTCTTATAAATTATAATTTATCACAATTAAGTTCCATTGCTTTATTTTTTGGTTTTTTTTTCAATTAATATTTATTTTGTTTTTGTTTGTTAATGTCTTTATTTAAGCACCATGGTTTCAAACGTGTTTGTAGTTGGGTTTTAGTCATAAAAAAGCTCATCACCTTCACCAGTGCAGCCTTCACATCACCAGTGACCCCATCTCAGTCTCCCCGACTCCTGCTTGTCTTTGACACAGGCATTCTTTTTCTCTCTCACACTACAAACGTCACGATAGTTGTTGGTGTAGTTATTTCTCTAACTGCACTCACCACTCTTTGTGGTAAGCTGCATTTCATGGGTCAATCCTTCCAGCCCTTATCTCCATTGTCTCTGGAAATTATTACAATAATATCTTTTAATTTTCTTAAATCCCTCTCTCTCATTTCAGTCAGCATAATATTTTTCATGTCCATCCATGTATAAGGAAACTTCATGACTTAAATTAATTTTTATTTTGTTCTTGGGCCAAATTTGGTTGTACTTAGGGCATACACTTGGCTACACAATCAGGGACCATTCCTGGGATGCCTGGGGTTGATACTGGGTTGACTACACACAAGAAAAACACCCTACCTGCTGTGCTATCATTTTTTGACACATAAAAGTTTTATTCATATGCTCTGAAACAGTGGGGCTGAATACCATGCTTTGGCATTAAAATACTTATGTAAAATTTTTCTCATTTTAATTTAGCAGAGCTAGAGATCTCATTTTGTCAGAAAGGAAAATAAGCACATATGTTACATAAAATGTATTTACTTACTGTTGGCTTAGGACTACAGCAGAGAGTTTATAAGTTAAACTCAATGATCAGGATTTAAGGAACCAATGAGTTCTTAGGAATCAAACCTATATTCAGGAGAGTTAGTGGGGATCAAAGTTGAGTCTCTTATTTGAAAAGAAATATGCTTCAATTTATTGAGTCATCTTTTTGGTCTCTATTTAAATTTTTAAAGCAATTATTCCTTGCTAGTGGAGTAATATTTTAGTCCGAATTCTACGGACACTATTCATATTAAATGTTTTGTAGCTTGTACAACTTCTTCTTGGTCAAATTACTGAATCTAGAAATATTTTGTTACCTTTGCAATTAAAGTCTAGTGAGGTAACTTGTTAAAAATTTAAGAAATGGCCCTTAGGACTCTTCATGAAAGACAAAATAATTGTCCAACATAGATGAATATTTAAATGCCTCTTTCTATCTTTCAGCAATACTTGGATGACTCAGGGAAACTTATGACTCAAAATTACTGATGATTAGTAATAGAAGGATGAAATTAAGAAGGAGAGAATTGAGTCAAATTGGAAATGTCAAGTTGGAAATAAGAATTAGAGGGGGTTTCTAAAGACACACACATAAAGACAAGACATTTATGGTAAAATGATATTGAACTAGCACTTATGACTTATAAGTACATTACGTGAAAAGAGATATACTTTAGCCTATGGTCACTTGGTCTTACATGGAACTATAAATGAAATCTGTTTCTCTCTTTGTCAGTGATAAACTCCATTTAGTCTCTTTGAAAGATATCCCTTGTCCCAAATGAAACTGTTTTAGCTTCTAATCACAATGTAAGTACATTTGGTCATAGAAATGAGTGTGGGAACTAGCCAAACCAATGAAAAATCCTATCTTCATGGTCAAGCTGTTTGGCTTAGGGCAAAGGATATATACTAAGTCAATCAGACTTCCCCTGGGGAATTCTAGTTATGTCTCTGAGAGAAGAAAGTTATTTTTCTCTTATATCGTAAGCAATAAGGTTGTGACCCCAGGACTGTCAATGATTCCTGTGAGCAAAGTCCTGAAAGATTGAGGTCAATACACATTCAGAATAGGAAAGAATGATCAGATGAGTTATCATTCTTTGTCACCTGTTACCTCTTTCCACATCTTTTACTCCTCCCTCTCTCATACATTTTCCAGACTTTCTACTTCTAATATACACATATTATTGTACACATATATATACATACACAGTATATATAGGTGTGTGTATACTATACACACATACTATTGTACAGTTATTTAAATTTATTTGGTTTTGAAGCCACTTTTCTCTCTTTGTATGATCATGAGCGGTTTGTGTCCATGTTGTAACTATGTATTATCAATAGACTGACTGTTTTGCAATTATAGATTCCCTGTTTTGCAAGAACAGGTTTGTGTTTTATTCTGCACCACAGCAATAAAGACAACAACCAAACAATAACCATAGTCCTGAAACAATAACAAAACAACAAAACAAAATAAAACAATAAAAAGCAAAAAACAGTTTCTGAAAAATTGTATTTACTTTTAAGTATATTATAAAATATACTTGTTATATTGTTTCACAACATTCTATTAGAGCAAAGGAGAAACTTCATGTTTTTCTTCATAGCTATTCTCTGTGCTTTGAATTGGATTTCCTTGAACTTCCTTTGGCTCACATAAGATGAAAGGTAGCATTATAGGGTTGAAATGAGAAATTGTTATCCTATAAATTTTAGATTATTTTTATAAAGCATTACTATGAACAGGAAAGCCTATTTATATTCTTCTAAGGATGTCTGAAATATTTTAATATATGGATAATGTTTCAATTTAAAGTGACTACTCAGAAGTGTACTGCTCTGAATTTTTTGTTTTAGGGGCTACCCCCAGTGATTCTCAAGGGTTATGTCTGGCTTTATCATCAAGGGGGGGTCACTCCTGGCAGTTATTTAGCTTAGAGTTAAAATTGTCAAATTGAGGTGAGCCACATAAAGGCATATGTAATAACCCCTGCACTTTCTCCCATGTCTTTCTATCTGACTTTCAATACCTTCATAAAGATATTCATAGCAAGGATTTCTATTTGTGTGTGTGTGTGTGTTCTTATTTTAATGCTATACAAAGCAATTTGGGGAGGCTGCTATCAGTTCTCATTTTTTATTCTCAGGGGTTTTCTTGACTGTGCTCAGGGACACATGTGCCAGGAATCAAATATGGGGTTTTATAATGAAGGCATTTACTAAGCTAATTCAAATTCATGCCAAATCTCTGTAGCAAAAAATTCTTTGACTTTGCCATATTTACTTGCTTACTCTTTTTTTAATGATTTTTATTTTGACCGAAGTGGATTAAAAATCATTCACAGTAATATTTTAGGTACATAGTGACTTTGAAACAGGAGCATTCCCACCACCAATGTTGTCCTCTCTCCACCCCTGTTCCCAGCATGAATCTTATATTCCCCTCCTGTGCCCCCTGGGCTGCTAGTATAAGTGGTTCTCTCTGTGTCTAGCTTGTTGTTGATTGGGTATCAATTCTGATGTTTTTGACATATATTTGATACATAAGTCTGATCATTTTTTAATTTATACTCAATGTTCATATGACTGTTTGGTCTTGGTATCCTCCAATAAACCCCCTCAATTAGTGAGGTGGAACAGGATGGTTCAAGTTATGTGGTTCTGTTTGAAGGAAAGAAAATAAAGGGGGGAGGAATCAAACAAGCAAAAAAATTGAAGAAGTCCTTTAGAGGCTATAAATATTGATTTAAGAGAAGAAAGGGAAAAAGCAAAAATTAACAACAGTACAAAAAATGTCAAGCAAAATCCCCAAAAGCACCACAGCAATAAAGACAATGATAAAATAACCATGGTCCTGAAATGAAAACAAAACAGAACACCAAAACAAAATAAAACAAAACAAAAGCAAACAAACAAAAATGAAAAAACAATAATAATAAGAAGAACTAAAAAATTAAATTGTGCTTCTTCCTTTTTCTTTTTTTCTTTCTATTTTTTTTTTTTTTGCATAGGCACAGTAAATATTGGGGAGGTTAGAAGGGGAATTCCCTTGGCCTAAGATATACAGGATTTCTTCTCCCTTGAAGAATACTGTCATGAATCGGTACCTGTTCTTTTACTCTCCCCTAGGTCCTTCTGTGGTATCTGGAAACTTCCCACTCAGTCATGGATGATAAGATCAGGCTTCAGTAATAGAGAGGTCATAGGTCATAAGTCACAGGCCATAGGATGGAGCCTAGGATGGACTCTTTATTTATGGTCCTAGAAGTTCTATTCCATCACTGCTGTTTTAATCAGTCTTCTGTAGTTGGTGGTCTTGGTTTTTGCACCAGTCCTAGGACAAAGCCTAGGATAGAGTCTTTCATTATATTTTCAGAAGCTTCGCTTGATTGCAGTTGTCTCAGTCAGGCCTCTGGAATTAGAGTCCTTGGTTGTTATACAGATCATAGGCCAAAGCTAGACTAGGTTTTTTTTAATTAGTCCCAGGATAAATTCTACCCAGTCATAGTTGTCACACTCAATCTTCTGTAGTTAGTGATCTTGGCTTTTGCATGGATCAAAGGAGGATAAGTCTCTGGTTTCATCTTATCATTAAGTGGTGAGGTAAGACAACCTGCTCTTAAGATCGGGTATTGCCATTTCCTCATTGTCAGGATGTCGTATCAAAAACTGGTGTGTGTTGGTGTCAGAGCAGTATTAAGAATGTCCCAGAAGGAGTTTGCTATGTGGAGATATTGAGGAGAACTTTTTTGCTTCTATGTCTGAGATCTAGGTTTCAGGATTGGATGGTGCTGTCTAAAAACATGGATTCTAAGTTGGTACCACATGACAGATGTTCAAGTTGAGAGGTACCCCTGTACTGTAAAATGTATGAGTTCTTATTCCTAGTAGTTAAAAGCTTGTTTCTATATATAAAATTCCTCCCCTTTTTAGTATGCCTTTGCAAAAAGAAATCGTGCTATAATATATTCTTAGTGGGTTTGAGGGTGAAAGTGTCAGGCGCCATCATCTCTGTGCTCTGGTTTTGACCTGAGCTATCATCCCAGGCAAGATTTTTCTTGTAGGTTTTTGTGCCAAGTAGAACCAAAACAGGTGAAGTTAAAGAAGAGAAGAAAATAAAAACAAGACAAAAACATATATATATGTGTGTGTATATATATATATACCTATATATATATACCTATACCATGTGTATATATATATATATATATATATATATATATACATGGTATAGGTTTTTCACTTCTCTTGTCAGGTTGATTCCCAGGTACTTGATATTTTTAGTTGCTATTTTAAATGGGATTGACTCCTTAATGTCTTTCGACTCTACTTTGTTTGTATTGAGGAATGTTATTTTGTTTTGTGTATTGATTTTTTATTCAGCCACTTTGCTGTATTGGTTTATTGCAGGGGTCCTCAAACTTTTTAGACAGGGGGCCAGTTCACTGTCCCTCAGATCATTGGAGGCCAGACTACAATAAAAACAAAAACTACAAACAAATTCCTATGCACACTGCATATATCTTATTTTGAAGTGAAGAAAATAAATGGAAACAAATACAGTATGTGGCCCACGGGCCATAGTTTGAGGACCACTGGTTTATTGTTTCTAGAAGTTTTACTGTGGAATTTTTAGGATTTTCTATATATATCATTATATCATAGCAAATAGAGATAATCTGACTACTTCTTTCCCTATCCAGATTCCTTGGATTCCCTTATCTTGTCTGATTGTTATTGCTAGTACTTCTAAAACTATGTTGGAAAGAGTGGAGAAAGTGGACAACCTTGTCTTGTTCCTGACCTTAGGGGAAATGTTTTCAGTTTTTTACCATTAAGGATAATGTTGGCAGTGGGCTTTTCATAGATAGCTGTAACTATCCTGAGGAAGGTTCCTTCTAATCCTATTTTGCTGAGTGTTTTCACATGAATGGGTGTTGGATTTTGTCAAATGCCTTCTCTCGTTGATTGATATAATCATGTGGTTTTTGTCTTTCTTCTTATTGATGTGATGTATGATATTGATTTTCATATGTCGAACCATTCTTGCATCCCTGTATGAAACCCACTTGGTCATAGTGTATAATATTTTTGATGCACTGTTGAATTCGGTTGCTAACCGAATTTTGTTTAAGGATTTTTGCATCTATGTTCATTTGCAGGCCTCTTGCATCTCAGCATCTCTAGAGGGGATGAAATCTTTCATGAGAGGGAAGAAGGTACATGAGCAGACAAATATGAAATAATAAAACCACCCACAGAGTATGTGGGGTCAACACATCTTCAGGCAGGTGTGTGGCAGGTTTAAATTTTTGCAAGTGGGGGGCTGATTGGGGTAAGTCAGTCACAGGTGCAAAGTTTAATAATACTTAAGCATATGAGAGTGAAATGTAGCAATTCTGAGTTGCAAAGGAAAAGGTCATACTCAAGGCAGCTTTTAACAACTAACTACAAATGCAAAATAAGGAAAAATAAGAAGTAGCAAAAATCTAGGTACATGGTTCTCACCAAGGTAAACTCTATTGTTTCAGAGATCAAGGAAGGGGCCAAATCCCTAAAGTGAGTTCAAATTTTCTAAGAAGTTTCAATAGTCCAGGATCTGCAGTCTAGCTATGCCCTTGATTACCAGACACTCAGGCTGAAAAGACATAAGAGAAAAAATATTGTCTTTTTAATTTAGTGCTAAATATGAAAAGGGGTTCTCTTAATAATGTTTGGTGCTGGAATTTCTGAAAAGAATTTGAGGCCAGTTTTTTCTGAGATTTTACAAAGGAGAAATAGCTAAATAATGACAAAATATTTGATACCAAACATGAATTTAATCACTTTGAAAACTCCTCAGCTATCCATGAAGGAATAAAGGTGTCCACACAGTGGCCTTTAGAGGAACCTCATGGGGAATACCCCAGATCTCCACAGCAGAGAAATCTATGGACACATCGATGTGCTAAGCTCCCCTAAAACGGAGGTGTTTTTGCATGTTGTGGCATTTATTAGTGATTTTGTTCTGTAGTTTTTATTCTTGGTGGGGTCTTTTGCTGCTTTTGGAAATGAGTGTGCTGTTCACCTCAGAAAAGGAGTTAAGAAGGATTCCTGCCTTTTCAATATTTTGAAAGAACCCGAGGATCAGTGGTTCTAAGTCTTCTCAGAATGTTTGATAGAATTCACCTGTAAAACTATCTGCACCAGGACTTTTGGTTTAGGGAGTTTCTTTATTACTGTTTCGATTTCCTCAGATGTGATTGGCCTGTTTAGAATCTCTACATCTTCCTTTTCCAGATGATATTTTTCCAGAAATCAGTCAGATTTTTCTGGGCTTTCTAACCTGAGTACAGTTTTCTTAATAAGTTTTCATGATGTGTTGGATTTCTTGGGGTTCTTTTGTAATCCTGTTTATTTGGGTGATTTCCTTCTTTTTGGTGAGTCTCATCAGTGGTTTATCTATCTTGTTTATTCTTTCAAAAAAAAAAAACCCAACTCCTGTTTTCATTGATTTTTGTATTGTTTTCCTAGTTTCTATGTTGTTTATTTCTACTCTGGTTTTTATTATTTCTTGTCTTCTGGTGTGTATTGTTTCTTTGTTGCTATTTTTCCAGCTCCTTAAGGTGTACCTTTAAACTGTTGATTTTGTCATATTCCTCTTTCCACACATCGGCCTGTATTGCTATAAGTTTCCCCTAGTTACTTCTTTTGCTGTGTCCTACAAATTTGACAGTTTGTCTCTTTATTATTGTTTGTATCAAGAAATCTTTTTATTTCTTCTTTGAGTTCCTCTTTGATCCAGCTGTATTGAGTAGCATGTTGTTTAATCTCCAGGTTCAGAATTTTCTCCAGTTTGTTTTTATAGTCGATCATGATCTCTGTTACATTATAATCTGATAGGGTGCTTCTGATAATCCTTATGTTTGTGACTTTGTGTAAATTAGATATATATTCTAAGGCATGGTCTATTCTAGAGAAGGTTCCATGTGCACTTGAGAAGAATGTGTATTCTGCTTTCTTGGGGTGGAATGTTCAGTCCAAGTCCACTGAACCCATTTCCTCTAGTTTCTTGTTTAGGGATCTTATATCTTGGCGAGTTTTCTGCCTAGTGGATTTGTCTAGTGGTAATAGAGGAGTATTAAAATCCCCTATTACTATCACATTTCCCTCCATGTGTTTCTCTATGTTTGTGAGCAAATGTCTTATATATTTTGCTGGCTCTAGAGTCATAGATACTGATCAGAGTTAGAACTTCTTGGTCTAAGGTTCCCCGGATTATAAAGTAGTGACCCTCTTGGTGTCTGAGCACTTTCTTGTGGTTGAATGCAATTCTATCTGATATGAGAATGGCTATTCCATTTTTTATTTTTGTTTTCTATTGGCTTGAATAATCGATTTCAATTCTTTTATTCTAAGCCATTGTCAATCCTACGCTGTTAAGTATGTTTCTTGCAGGCAGCAGAAATTTGTTTTTGTTTTTTGATTCAACCCTCTATTCTGTGTCTTTTAATGGAGGAAGTTAGTCTGTTGATATTTAAGGAGATTATTGACAGAGTGGGTTGTTGTGCCATTGTACTGAGTAGAGTGGTTGTTGTTACAATCGGGGATATGGATTGTATAGTATATATTTAAGCAGTTCATTTAGATTTGGCTTAGTTAGTGCAAATAGTGTGAGATTTTCTTGTCTCAGAATATTTTAGCCTACCCTCCCATATGAAGGACAGTTTTGCTGGGTAGTGGACTCTAGGTTTGAGGTTTCTTTTATTCAGTAATTTGATATGTCATTCCAATGTCTTCTTGCTTGAATTGTTTCAAATGGGAGACCTGGCTTTATTATTATGTTCTTTCCTTTGTACTTGAGGATTTTTCTCTCCCTTATTGGTTTAAAGAATTTATCTTTCTCTTTGTTGTTTTGCCATTTGGATTACTATATGTCTTGGTGTTGGTTTATTAGGATCTTTTTTATCATTAATTTAATTGTTATATTAGGTTTTTATTTTTATTTTTTTATTATTTTTTTAAATATGGAACGCTTCACGAATTTGCGTGTCATCTTTGACAGGGGCCATGCTAATCTTCTCTGTATCGTTCCAATTTTAGTATATGTGCTGCTGAAGCGAGCACAGGCTTTTATTTTTAATAATATCTTTATTTAAACACATTGATTACAAACATGATTATGATTAGGTTTCAGTCATGTAATGAACACCCCCATTCATTAGTGCAGCATTACTACCACCAGAGTCCAAAATCTTCCTCCACTCCAGTCCCTACCCCCCAACTGTACACTAGACAGGCTTTCCAGATCCCTCATACATTCAATGGTTATGATAGTTCTCAATGTAGTTATTTTTTAAGTACACTAAACACTCTTCGTGGTGAACTTCATGAAGTGAGCAGGAAGTTCCAGCCCTCCTCTCCTTGTCTCTGAGTATTGTTGCAAAAATGTCTTTCATTTTTTTTAAATTCCATAGATGAGTGAGAGTATTCTGCATCTATCTCTCTCCCTCTGACTTATTTCGCTTAACATGATAGATTCCATTACATCCATAGGAAAATTTCATGACTTTATCTCTCCTGATTATATATTCCATTGTGTATATGTACCACAGTTTCTTTAGCCATTCATCCATTGTAGGGCATCTTGGTTGTTTCCAGAGTCTTGCTGTTGTGAATAGTGCTGCAATAAATATAGGTGTGAGGAAGGGATTTTTATATTGTATTTTTGTGTTGCTATGGTATATACCTAGGAGTGGTATAACTGGATCGAATGGGAGTTCAATTTCCATTTTTTGGAGGCATCTCCATAAAGGTTTCCATAAAGAGTTCCTTTCTCTCCATATCCGTGCCAGCACTGATTGTTCTCATACTTTGTGATGTGTGCCAAACCTCTGTGGTGTGAGACAGTATCTCCTGATGATTAGAGATGAGGAACATTTTTTCATGTTCCTTTTGGCCATTTGTATTTCTTCATTGTCAACATGTCTGTCCATTTCTTCTCCCCATTTTTGATGGGAATAGATGTTTTCTTCTTGTAAAGTTCTGTTAGTGCCTTGTATATTTTGGATATTAGCCACTTATCTGATGGGTATTGGGTGAATAGTTTTTCCCACAAGGTGGGTGGCTCTTGTATCCTGGGCACTATTTCCTTTGAGGTGCAGAAGCTTCTAAGCTTACGATATTCCCATCTGTTTATCTCTGCATCCACTTGTTTGGAAAGTGCAGTTTCGTCCTTGAAGAAGCCTTTAATCTCTATGCCATAGAGTATTTTACCTACATATTGTTCTATATACCTTATGGTATCACAGCTGACATCAAGGTCTCTAATCCATTTGGATTTTACCTTTGTACATGATGTTAACTGGGGGTCTATGTTCACTTTTTTGCAAGTAGCTAACCAGTTCTGCCACCATCACTTGTTGAAGAGGCTTTCCCTGCTCCACTTAGGATTTCTTGCTCCTTTGTAAAAAAATTAGGTGATTGTATGTCTGGGGAACATTCTCTGAGTACTCAAGCCTATTTCACTGATCTGTGGGTCTGTCTTTATGCCAATAACATGCTGTTTTGATAACTATTGCTTTGTTATATAGTTTAAACTTGGGGTTAGTAATGCCTCCCATATTCCTTTTCCCTAGGAGTGCTTTAGCTATTCTAGGTTGTCTATTGTTCCAGAAGAATTTCAAAAGTGTTTGATCCACTCTTTGAAGAATATCACAAGTATCTTTAGAGGGATTGCATTAAATCTGTATGATGCTTTGGGGAGTATTGCCATTTTAATGATGTTAATAGTGCCAATCCATGAGCAGGGTATGTGTTTTCATTTTCGTGTGTCCTCCCTTAATTCTTGGAGCAGGGCTTTATAGTTCTCTTTTGTCCTTCACATCTTTGGTCAAGTAAACTCCAAGATATTTGAGTTTGTGTGGCACTAATGTGAATGTAATTGTCTTCTTTTTTTTTTTTTTTTTTTTTTTTTTTTTTTTTTTTTTTTTTTTTGGTTTTTGGGTCACACCCGGCAGTGCTCAGGGGTTACTCCTGGCTCCACGCTCAGAAATCACTCCCGGCTGGCACAGGGACCATATGGGGCACGGGGATTCGAACTGATGACCTTTTGCATGAAAGGCAAATGCCTTACCTCCATGCTATCTCCCTACCCCGTAATTGTCTTCTTAACGTTCAGCTCTTCCCTATCATTATTGATGTATAAAAAGACCATTGATTTCTGCATGTTAATTTTGTAGCCTGCCACCTTGCTATATGAATCTATTGTTTCTAGTTGCTTTTTGGTAGAGTTGTTGGGGTTTGGTAGAGTTGCGGGGGTTTTCTAAGTAGAGTATCATGTAATCTGCAGACAGTGAGAGCTTGACTTCTTCTTATCCTATATGGATTCCCTTGATATATTTTTCTTGCCTAATCATTATAGCAAGTATTTCCAGTACTATTTTGAAGAGGAGTTGTGAGAGTGGACAGCCTTGTCTTGTGTCAGAATTTAAAGGGAAGACTTTTAGTTTTCCACATAGAGGATAATATTTGCTATTGGCTTGTGGTATATGGCCTTAACTATATTGAGAAAGATTACTTTCATTTTTATCTTGCTGAGAGTTTTGATCAAAAATGGGTATTAGAACTTATCAAATGTTTTCTCTGCATTTATTGATATGATCATGTGATTTTTATTTTTCTTGTTATTGAAGTTGTACATTATATTGATAGATTTATGGATGTTAAACCATTCTTGCATTCCTGGGATGAAACCTACTTGACCATAGTGAATGATCTTCTTGATGAGGCAGTGGATTATATTTGCCAAGATTTTATTGAAGATCTTTGCATCTTCATTCATCAAGGACATTGTTCTGTAATTTTCTTTTTTGGCAGTATCTCTGTCTGGTTTTGGTATCAAGGTGATGTTGGCTTCATAAAAGCTGTTTGGAAGTGTTCCTGTTTTTTTTCAATTTCATGAAGAGTTTGGCTAGGATTGGTTGTAGTTCCTCTTGAAAGGTTTGAAAGAATTAATTAGTGCATCCATCTGGGCCTGGTCTTTTCTTTTTAGGCAGACATTTGATTACAGTTTCAATTTCCTTAATAGTGATTGGTGTGTTTAGATATGCTACATCCTTCTTACTTAACTGTGGAAGGTTATAAGTGTCCAAGAATTTATTTATTTATTTATTCCAGGTTCTCATATTTAGTAGCACAGAGTTTCTCAAAGTAGTCTCTTATTACCCTTTGGATCTCTGCAGTATCTGTCGTGATCTCCCCCTTTTAATTCTAATACGGGTTATCAGGTTTCTCTCTTTCTTTGTGCATTTTGTCAGTGGTCTACCAATCTTCTGCTTTTGTTGATCTTTTGGAATGATTTTTGGGTTTCCACTTCGTTGATTTCTGCCTCTCAGTTTTTTTATTTTCTTTTGTCTTGCTATTTTTGGTCCTTTTGTTGGTCATTTTATAATATTATGAGGTGCATCATTAAGCTATTCAGGTATAACCCTTCTTCCATCCTGATGTGTGATTGCAAAGCTATAAATTTTCCCTCAGGACCACTTTTGCTGTGTCCCATAGATTCTGGTAGTTTGTGACTTCATTATCATTTGTTTTGATTTCGACCTCGGACACACTGGTTGTTCAGTAGAAGGCTGTTTAATGTTCAATTGTTAAATTTTTCTTCTGTGTCCTTTTGTAGTTCACATCTAATTTCAGAGTCTTGTGGTCAGCAAAGTTAGCCTGAAAAATTTTTTTTCTTGATTTTATGGAGATAGGTTTTATGTGCTAGCATGTGGTCTATCCTGGAGAATGATGCATGTACATTGGAGAAGATTATGTATCCAGGTTTTGGGGGATAGAGTGTCCTATATATGTCAACTAGTACTCTTTCTTCCATTTGTTTTTTTAGGGCTAGTGTATTTTTGTTGTTTTTCAGTCTGGTTGACCTATCAAGTGTTGACAGGGCCTAGTTGAAGTCTCTTACAATTATTGTGTATTTATTGATATCTTCTTTCAGATTTATCAATAATTGTATTAGTTTGCTGGTCTCTCATTTGGTGCATATATGTTTAGTAGTCAGATTTCTTCCTGTTGCACATATCCCTTGATTAGTACAAAGTGTCCATCTTTGTCCCTTACAACTTTTCTGAGTCTAAAGTTGGTGCCATCAAATATTAATATGGCCAACCCTGCTTTTTTATGGGTGTTGTTTGCTTGGATGATTTTCCTCCAGCCTTTAATTTTAGTCTATATTTGTTCTGGCTATTCAGGTGTGTTTCTTGTAGGCAGCAGAAGGTTGGGTTCATCTTTTTGACCCATTTAGCCACTCTGTTTCTTTTAATTGGTGCATTTATTCCATTGTCAATGAGAAATTTGATTGTCATAGGATTTAATGTCATCTTTGTTAATAAGTTTCTATGTTTGTTGGTCTCTCTTGTCTTAAAGAAGACCTTTCAGTTTTTCCTTCAAGGCTGGTTTTGCATCTGTGAAGATTCTGAGCTGTTGCTTATCCATGAAACTATGTATCTTTCCTTCAAATCTGAATGTGAGTTGGGCAGGGTGCAGTATTCTCAGTGAGGCATCAAGTTCATTCAGTCTTGTCACAATATCCCACCACTGTCTTCTGGTCTTGAGGGTTTCTTGTGACATGTCTGCTCTAAGTCTTAAGGATGCTACTTTGAATGTAATTTCCCTTTTTGATCTTGTTGCTTTCAGTATTCTATTTAGATCTGTGGGATTTGTCATTGTAACTAGGATGCATCTTGGTGATATTTTCTTTGGGTCTCTTTTAGCTGGTACTCTTCAGGAATGCAGTACTTGATTGTATGCAATATTTAGCTCTGGGAGTATCTCTATGATGATGTCTTTGATGGTTAATGGTTAATTCTTTCTGGAATGTTCTACCTGGGCCTCTGGGACTCCATGATTCTTATGTTTGTTTTTTTTTTCTGTTGAGTTTATCAAAGATTTCTATTTTCATCTGCTCACATTTTTTTTTTTTTTGGTTTTTGGGCCACACCCGGTGATGCTCAGGGGTTACTCCTGGCTATTTGCTCAGAAGTCGCTCCTGGCAGGTAAGGGGGACCATATGGGGAACCGGGGGATCGAACCGCAGTCCGTCCTAGGTTAGCGCAGGCAAGGCAGGCACCTTACCTGCAGCGCCACCGCCCGGCCCCTGCTCACATTTCTTGAGTATTTTTTCCATTGTCTGATCATTTGTCTTAAGGTTTTTTTCCAATTTCTTCTACTGTAATGAATTGTTTTGCACCTCACTTTCCAGCATGCTGATTCTGTCCTCAGCTGCTGTTACCCTGCTGGAGAGGTCATCCACTGAGTTTTTCAGTTGAGCTACCATGTTTTTCAGATCTGTTATTTCAGTTTGGAGTTTTCTGATTTCTGTTTTTGTGGTCTGTTCAGTTTGATCTATGCTTTCTTTGAGTGATATGAACATCCTCCATATTTCTATTCTAAACTCCTTATCTGAGAGGTTAATCAGATGGTGGAAATTTTGGGGGATATCCAAGTTATCATCTTCATTCTCTGTGCATGGTTATTGCCTGCAAGTTTTCCCCATTGTCACGCTTATATTGTAATTTTTTTCTGTGTGTTTTGGTGGGGTTCATTGGTTAGAAACTGTGTGTCACTTCGAAGTGAAGCAGAACGGCTGTGCTCTTCTGTGGTCTCTTGGTGACAGTTTTTTTTTTTTTTTTTGGATTGCCCTTCCTAGCCCTCTGAAGAGAACTTCAGAGATTCAGACAAGAGATACAACAAAGCCAACAGGTCCCTTCAAGTTCTCAAAGACATTAAGGACATAGCAGGGAAGAGCCTCCAAGGACAGAGGAATCAGCTCTCTGCCTGGTGACCCCAGAGTTAGTTCTTACTGATATGGTCTTTCTTGGCTTCTCAGCCTGAGCAGCTCCAGGATGTAGTTTTTTTTGGGGTGCCCTTCCTAGCCCTCTGAGGAGAGCATCAGGGATTCCATGATCTATTTTATTAATGACTCTTTTTGTGTTTTGGATTAGAACCAGTGTCTCTTTCAGGAGAGTGAAAAGTTTTCTGCTATGATTTTCCTCACCACTTGTTCTTCTCCTTTCCTTGTTTTCCTCCCCTTCTGGTATTCCTAAAATCTGTAGATTTTTTTTGTCTTTGTTTAATCTTAATACCTGACATTTTCTTCCAATGCTGCATCTCTTATTTTCTTATTGGCTTCTTTGTCATGTTTGGTTTGTATTTTTTCTTCAAGTTCTTCTATGCGATTCTCCAATGTAAATCTGCTATTATGACTTGCTAAGACATTTCTAATTTTCTTTAATTCCATTTGTATGAATTCTCTCATCTGCTGTAAAAGTTTATTTTGAGTTGGTTGACTTGTTCATATATGGATTTTTAAACTCATTGGCGAGTGATTTGTTGATTTCTAATGCCATGGATTTCAATGCCACTTTTATGTCCTCATCTATTAGGTTCATGAGTTTTGGTGGACTTGGAAACTTGCTAGAATTTCTCTCTATATTTTTGACTGATGGTGGTGTCTTCCTTGGTTTCCCCATATTTCTTTGCTTTTGGTAGTTCAAAGTGTTCTGACCTTGTTTTCAGCCCTCCATTGCCACCTGTGGCATGTGACTGGGTCCCTACTCTGGAGTGTGGCCCTAGACAGGAATGGTAAGGTGGTCGCTGATATTTGGCCCTGCCCTCAAATCTCCATTTGGCCCTGCCCTCAAATCTCCAAGTTCCTGATACCTGTGAAAGGATGCAGCATCCAAGCTCTGATAATGGTGAACTCTGATAACCTTGCCTTGGTTCTACTCTGGTAGCGTTGAGATGAGCAGGACACCACCCATCCAGTTCCCCAGGCACTGCTAATGGCGACTGGCAGCCTCCTAAGCTCTACCCTTGGTACCTGTGAAGGAAGCAGGTTGTTGCCTGTCTGGTCCCCAGGCGACTGGCAGCCTCCCCTAGATTTAGCCCCAGTACCTGCGAGAGAGGCTGGTCGCCTCCCACTCCCAGGAGTGCACCGCAACCTCCTTAGCCTCCTGAGTTCAAGCCCCAGTACCTGCATAAGAGGAAGGTTGGTACTTGTCTGTGCCCAGATGTGCACTGCAGCCTCCCGAGTTCAAGCCCTAGTATCTGCAGAAGAGGCAGGTCAGCATGATCCATCCCCAGGTGTGACAATGTCATGTTAATGGCAACCACAGCCTCCTGAGTTCAAGCCCCAGTATGAAGAAGATTTACTTTCTGATTCTTGAAGAATATGTTTCATCACAAATCTTCAAGTAACTTGAACACATAATTTTTGTTATAAATCATGAAGATATAAATTGTCATTAAAAATTAGCCATTATTTGGGGCCCAGGAGATAGCATGGAGGTAAGGCATTTGCCTTTCATGCAAAAGGTCATCGGTTCAAATCCCGGTGCCCCATATGGTCCCCCGTGCCTGCCAGGAGCAATTTCTGAGCATGAACCAGGAGTAATCCCTGAGCACTGCCGGGTATGACCCAAAAACCAAAAAAAAAAAAAAAATAGCCATTATTTTACCCTGGGGAATAATCTGCATTTAAATTATATACTAAGGTTTCATAAAGAACATTACATGTATATAATAAACAATTCAAAGTGGATTAAAAATCAATTCTTAGTTTTATTTTGATATAATAAAGACAATTGGAGGAGAGATGTAGGAAAAATACAAATATTTTAAATAATTACTTTTTATAATCTAATTCTACATGGTTTATGGGATACCATGCCTATTTGGTCTTGGCTTTTTTTATAGGGTTTTATCCCTGCCAAAAACACTGCCATTTTCTTCTTAATTTAATTTTTCTAGGATTTTGGCCCTTGGGGAATGCAATTAGACATTACAGGACATCTGTCTATCAAATATATAATAGCAGCTCCATGCACAGTCACCAAACAAGAATCTTAATCTAAGGCAAGACCTTAGGGGTCCCATGGAAACAACAGAAAGTCATGCTCATCTGGGTCTTATAATTTAAGTGAGGTGGCTGTCCAGCTGCAGTTAGAAGCAGCTACTCACACAGAAATCAGAAATTATCCTCTAAGTCTAGGTGACAGATGGCACAAAAGCATTCTCTTAGGCTCAGAAACTTGGCTTCTGCATCTGTAAAGAATTTCTCATCAGGTTTCCTTGCATATTCATCGTATGTGTCAGGCTTTGGTGTTATCAAAAACCAGACCTTCTTCCTCTGTAAGGCATCACCTTTTTATTTTGTGTATCTTCTATAGCATTTTATTAAGAATCAGGTATATCAAATAAACTGTGTACAAATGTGTATGTGTGTGCTTCATATGTATGTGCATGTTATGTTCTTAGTCAATATCAAGAGTACTTTCCTCAAAAGTCTCAACTATCACCTACTTCCATTCACATCTGCAGGACCTTCTATTAAAAACATTTCTTAAATTGACAATGTTTGTTTCAATCTCATCCTCAAAATTTATTTTTATTTTGAATCCCTTCAATATTATTCAATGTAGTCTCCATGCCAGTACTATTTTCTTGCTTTTAATATGTCATATTCCTGTTTCATCATTAACTTCTATATGCTTAATTGGATATGATATAGCAGAAAACACCATATTTGAACATACATAGGCCTTCTGGTGTTTATCAATATCAAAAATAAAAACTGTACAAGATGCATGAAAATTAAATAGAAATACTTATTTAATATAATCTTCGTTCATTTATAAAATTTATCATAAAATAACAATATTTTTCAAGATAATTTCTATATTAATAGAATTATCTTGGCATCCAAAGACTGAAGAGACTTGGGAAATTAATATTTACATGCAAATTCTTAAAAACCATAGAATTTTGTGAATGTTTGTAAATTACATAATTTTGAGTTGAAAAAAAACACCAATATTCATTTGAATTTACATTTCAGTTACTCTTATAATTGTTTGCCTCTGAATCTTGAATTTTGTAGTAAAATACATTGAATTTTCTGTCTATATCCAAAAGTCCATTTTCCTTATTATTTGGTGCCTAATTATAATTCATCCCTTATAAAATATTTAAGTCTGCCAGTTTTTTTGATTTAATAAAAATATTCTGAGGTTTGATCATTTCTATCCCTTGAATTTTTTTGATGTGAAAGGTTGAGTTCTTTGTGTATTCTAGTAACATAACTTTTTGTTTCAAAATTACATCCACTATGAATTTTTAAAGATGTGGTGTGACATTTAATCATTCTAACTAAAGTAGGTATCAGTGACAATGACATAGACAATCTTGAAAAAGTCAGGAAGCACTCCTTTAAGCAAAAGCTCAGTTGAGAAATTTAAAAAATATGAGAAATTATATATGGTACTTTCTTTCCAATACAAGCAAATTAGCTGTGATACAGATTTTATGATACAACCTAATTTTTCTAATGTTGAAAATTATAAAAAACAAATTATTACTTAAGAATTATATCTTAAAATTAAGTATGCATATTGATTGTTAATTATTATGTTATTATTAACTATTCAGCATTAGGTATTAATATTAGCCTAAATGTTCCAAAATATCCTGTCAAATTAGAAAATTTTAGCCATATTAGCTAAGGGAAACAAAAACTTCCCTTAAAATTACATTAATCATGTCTGAGAATACTCTTCAAAATATACAAGGTACTGACAGAACTTAATAAGATAAATACATATAACCCCATCAAAAATGGGGAGAATAAATGAATAGACATTTTCTCAAAGAAGAAATACAAATGACCATAAACATTAAAAAATGCTCACTAATCATCAGGGAGATGCAAATCAAATGTACAATGAGGTACATATCACACCACAAAGACTGGCACACATCAGAAAGAACAAGAACAATCATGAAATGTCTTATGCTTATACAGTTTATCATATTATTCTTCCCATTCTGTCTAAAGTCAATATTTGACTGGCTATTTGACTGATTCATTAAGCATTGTAAGGTTAGCCACGAGTGTCTTGGGCTACTGTCACTATCTGACATCATAAAGAGCTTTTCTTTACAACCCACCTTATTTTTATTTACATATCTTGTATATATAATACATTAAATCTTATAGTGAACAGTATTATAAGAATACAGACAAATGTCCTTTATATAAATTAGAAAATAATTTAAATCTCAGATATTCTTCTGCCAGAAGTTTAGCAATTTTTGACATTCACTTTTATTCCTGTATTACTTTATGTAGTTAGATAAAAGGGGAATAGACTGTGGTGCTACATTCCTGTCATCAGTTGTAATTGTTGTAATTGCCATTGCATGGTAATATTTTTGATATTATACCTATTCCTAAGTACTTGAAACCTAAAACAAAGGGTCAAGTATTACTATAAACACCTTGACACATGGAAACTCATAACTGAACAAATAAAATTGTGATGATATTATGAAGGTGAAGAACATTGCACATTGATAGAAAATAATAAGTAAATATATTTTAGATAAAATTAAGATGCAATAAAAGAAAGCCTTATGTGCATAGATCAGAAAAGTATCTTCACTCAGATCTCTTATTTCAAAACAGGATGGCAGAGAGCTGATTTCATTCTAAGCAGAAGATATGTGAGAAAAAATGTTCTCAGTTTATGATGATCTTTTTAGATATGGATGATATTCTTTTGACCAGAATTTCTAGAGTCGATATTAAAGTGACAGTAATTTAGTTTGAAGAGGGAGTTGTGTTTTTGAGGGTTATATTCAACATAATCTATAGGAAATCATAGAGAATATTTCATATGATCAATTTTACTACAAAAGTAATAGTCCTTAGAGAAAATTGGTGAGATCAATTTTGAGATCAATTTGGTGAGATCTCTCTCTTCTCTCTCTCATGTGTGTTCTCTTTTCTGCTATAATGCTTAAATCTCAGTAACAAAATGTTACTTTAGTTAATAAGATATTGAAACAAATAAGTATAGTCTAGAATAAATTCACCTTGTGAAACAGATTAGCCTTTATAATTTGAGACTAAAAGCTGCCAAAGAGAATGAATATCATATTATATTTTACTTCAAACATTTTCGAGATTATGAATATTGTTCACACAATAAATATCTAACTTGTGTATTATCTGCATACAGAGTGAAGAATCTATAAAATCAGTAAATTAATACTTCCAAAATGACCTTAGTGTTCAATATAAAATGTTCTGATGTGCGTAGTGAACACTAATTGATCAGTCTATGCAAGTATCAGAATTCATCTAAATTCCAAACTTCAGGTTATCACTTTGTGACTATAATAAGAGTTCACTAAAATATGCCAAAACAACTGTACATTCATTGTTTTATTTTTTTTCTTTTTGCTTTGTTTTGTTCTGTCATATGTTTTGCTACCCACTCAAAAATATTCAGGGGATACTCCTAAATCTGCACTCGGGAATGACTCTGGAAGCTAATAGAGCAACTAGAAGGTGCCAGAGATCAAAGCTGGGTTAGCTGCATACTAGACAAGTCCCCTACACACTTTACTTTGATTCTGTTCATAGATACCTATAAAATAAAAAATTCACAATTTGTGAGATCACCTCAGGCATCATTTTTCTAAACCCTATGCAGCTAGGTCTGAAAAAGCAGGGAAGCACCTAAGAAATAATCAACCAAGCCAGTCAGGAGAGGATAATTATGGCATCCATAGGCTTTTTCCTTGTGCTCTCTCCTAGAACACAAAAGCCAGAACTTTCCTTTTATATTCAAACCAATTATCAATTAAGAAAGAGAAAAGGAAAGAGAAAGTGAGAAGAGAGAGAGAGAGAGAGAAGTACTACCCAATGTGCTTTTACATACCAAAAGATTTATAGGAAGGAGGAAAGTGGGGAACACCTTTGTTTGGGGTTGATTGCTGGGTGTCAACTTACAGATATCCACTCTGAAAGGGTTCATATTCTGTACAGTATTATGTTTTCAAGACAAATAGTTGTAAACATGAGGATGCAACTTATGTAGTGCTCTGCAACACTTGATTCCATTGCCTACTGTAGAATTCCAATTGAAATATTTATGTATCTTAAATTCAATTTGTATTTGATATATTTGTTTTTTATGTCGTGGCATAAATAGGACTACTTAGAAGTGGATAGTTATTATTAACATGCTTTTAAAAGAAATATTAGCTTTATCTATAATATAAATAAATATAGATATTTGTACAAAAATAGTGTTTTTTCATTAAACTTCAATGGTTCATAGAAACCTCAACTTAACCTTGATATGCTTTCTAAAGCTAAGGAGAAAAACACCTTCAGATACTTTTTCATAAGGACAATTATTCAGGATTTCTTAGTACATGCTGCTATAGGAACATGAAGAGAGTTAAATAGGCATTCACACTGACCTTGAGTAGTTTATGATCTAAGTAGAACATTATGATGCAGAAATATATCTTCAGGGAATGCATTAGAGACCTTACATTACTTATGTGTTTAAATTATGCACAAGAAAAAAGGTAAGGAAATTTAACATGGTGATGAAGAAATAATAATCAACTTTCAATACCTACCATCCCATATATACACCCACGCACCACAGGAGTATTTTCCAAATGCATAGCCAGGAACAGCACAGGGGGTGATGCCAAAACAAAGAAACAAAGAAATAAAAAACAATTAGATAATATCATGCATATCTGAATACACACATAAACACTAAGACCCATTAGAATAAATACATTTAGATCAGGTGATAAAGAAAAATAAGTACTATAAATAGCTAAACTATCTAATTTAGAAGTTAAAATGTTGCACATACATATTAGACATTTATTTTTTTAATTGAACCAAGATTAAGCTTTCTTTTCATCCTGTATTACCTTCAACTTTCTTTTGCTTGCCAGAGATCCTTCCCGCTATTTTCCTTTATTTGTCTTTTTCCAGTTTTATTTAGCTCTCCAATGTTGTGGGTAACAAAACATTTCCTAAGTTGTATATGTACACCAATCAGTGATGACCAACACCTAATATTCTGCAGATTTTCCAAACAAGACTGAATAAAAGACTGATAGACAAAATTCTCTTTGAGAAAATAAAGTTAATCCCTTTCAAATAAAGATACCTTTCCCCTTTATATGTAACTCCTATTGTCTACTTAACTAAAACTAAAAAAGGAGAAGTATTAAAATGCAATTTCAGAATCTTCAAATTATCTAAATTACCTATCTTTTAAAGCTTAGGTCCTCTTGGCAAAGCATCCACTAGATATTTCATCTGACAACTAAAAATCTCTCCACTGAATTACTAAATTATTGAATTACTGCTCAAAACTTCAAATTACGGTCCACTAACAGATAAGGTACATGGTTATTTAGAGAGATAACAACCAAAGTTTTCTCAATTTCTTCCTTAACTGTAAACTACACATAAGGAGATTGTTGATATGCTTATAATGATCAGTTAGAGTAATTCACATGCAAGAAGAGTTCCTTTGAGTTTTTAGTCATTGGAATAATCTTGATACATAGTTTGAACATATTAACACATGGGTGAATTTTTTTCTACTTCATTCAATCTACTGCTATTTGTGGAAATAATACTATATTATCTCTCTTATAGAATTAGTCAGCCAGTGTTTGCTGTTCATTTCCTCTTCAACCATTTCAGAAAATGTAACCACAGACTGAAAAGAAATTCTTTGAATGCCTGAAAAAGAATCCCACTTAAAATACTCATTATTATTATTGTTGTTGTTGTTGTTGTTGTTGTTATTATTTATTAATTTTTGGGCCACACCCGGTGACGCTCAGGGGTTACTCCTGGCTATGCGCTCAGAAATCACTCTGGCTCGGGGGACCATATGGGACACCGGAGATCAAACTGTGGTCCATCCTAGGCTAGCACAGGCAAGGCGCCTTACCGCTCAGCTCCACCGCTCCAGCCCAAAACTCAGTATTATTAACCTAACAACAAACCCAAAAAGTTTAATTTTGTTTTGAAACTTCAAATATGCCATATTCTTTAATACTTGAAGTATGAAAAATTGTATTCCCTTTTATCCATTAGTTTTGTTTGTTTTGGAGCCACACAACTGGCAAGCTTAGGTATTATTCCTGGCTCATGTGCTCAGAAATAATTTCTAGCTTGCTCAGGGAACCATATTGGATGCTGAAAATCAAACCTGGATCCATCCCGGGTCAGCTGCATGCAATGCAAATGCACTACTGCTGTGCTATTGCTCCGACCCCATCCATTGGTCTTATCTAATAGCTACTCTTTTCTCTTAGGTTGAGGGGGAAAGAAAAGAAAAGGACTGAGCTATAAGGAGCGAGAATTCTAGTATATAAAAGTTCATATTTTCAATAATAGAAAGTAAATTTGATATTACTTAGAACATAAGGGAATACTATAAGAAAATAATTATTTTCTTTTATTTGGAAAATGGGTAACTAATACAATTTCACAATTTTCGCTCTATATTACCTTCACTCTCCATAGCCTGATTATTGATGTTTCTGTTCAAAGTGGGGTAATAAGATATTTTTATTTGAGCCTAATGAATAAATTAAATGCAGGTAGACATAGCAGTGAAAATATTTCAGAGAAAATAAATATTTTATATTTTGTCAATACTTTAATTGATGAATATATATTATTTGTGCCTTCCTCATTCACACAGTTAGAATTACATTCTATCATCTTAAGTTTTAACTTTCTCAAATATTAACTTTCTCCCTCTACTATATTCCCTCAAGATTTTAAGATGAATGAAATGTGCCATGTATGGAAAAGTAATTTTATGTCTTTTTCCTCTTCAGCCTTCTTATGGAGAAATAAGCAGAATCATTCAGAATGGTTTACTCATGACAGAAGACATAAAAGGTTGATGACAAAGTAATTTTGTGAAATTAACTTTGGTTAATTTATTTGACCTTGCTATAAGAGGTGTAGCTGTGCTGAGTCTACAAAGAGCTGCAGTCAAGCAATGCCTTGACCAGCAACTCCTTAGCAAATGCAGATGTTTCTGATGATTGTTAATTTTTCCACTACATCTAGTGCTGAATCTCCTTTTCTTTCTTTTTCTTCCTTCCTTCTTTCTTTTCTTTTTCTTTCCTTCTTTCCTTCTTTCTTTCCTTCTTTCTTTCCTTCTTTCTTTCTTTCTTTCTTTCTTTCTTTCTTTCTTTCTTTCTTTCTTTCTTTCTTTCTTTCTTTCTTTCTTTCTTT
>PVKC010010124.1:0-26054 GCA_004027635.1 Crocidura indochinensis
TAGGTTAGTGCAGGCAAGGCAGGCACCTTACTTCCGGTGCCACCACCCGGCCCCTACATCTGTGTTTCTACTAACATTGTTTTAAACATTTAATTTTTGAGGCCAGAGCAATAGTATAGCAGATAGGGCTTTTGCCTTGCACAAAGTCGACCCAGATTTGATCCCTGGCATCCTACATGATCCCACTACACCACTGGCATTGGCCCAAAATCCAAAAATAAAACAAGCAAAATAAAATACATTTTCTTTTTTTGTTTGTTTGTTTTCTTTTGATGGGGGGCACACCCGGCATGCTCAGGGATTACTCCTGGCTCTCTATGCTCAGAAATCGCCCCTGGCAGGCACGGGGGACCATATGGGATACCAGGATTCGAACCACTGTCCTTCTGCATGAAAAGCAAACACCTTACCTCCACGCTATTTCGCCGGCCCTGTAAAATACATTTTCTATAAAATTTTTATCTTTTGAGAATGCCTCTACTTAAAAAGTACTAATTATTTTCTGTATCCTTTTATCCCATTTATCCTAATTACTTTCCATGATCCAACTTCTTTTTAAAATAATGATTCCAGTTCCAACCTAATAATTGTTCATCTGATTTATTTATTCAATATGTATTAAAGTGTAACTCAAATATTAAGAGTATTGGGGCTGGAGCGATGGTGCAGTGGTAGGACATTTGCCTGGCAAGTGACTGATCTAGGATGGATCGTGGTTCAATCCTCTAGTGTCCCATATGGTCCTTGCCCAAGCCAGGAGCAATTTCTGGGAGCAGATCAAGGAGTAACACCTGAGCATAACCAGGTGTGTACCAAAATACAACATATATATATACGTATGTATATATATATATATTATTATATTATATTAAGAGTACTGAAAATGTGTTTCTGGCAGCTAATAGGATATAAAAGGCAACATCCTTTTTTACAAGGAACCTATATTTGACTGTGACTACAAAGATTACCTTATGAAATAGCTCAAAATAGTCCAAGATAGCACTTATTTAGTGTCTATAAGTAAGAGTACTTGTTAATTTTATGACGGAATCCAGAGTAAAGACAGAATAGGCAAGAAAAATCTATCAGAAGTGTCAGAGTTGTGTAATGAGTGGTATAAAGTTCAGAGAGAAGAGAAAGGGCATTCCATGGAGAGGATGTGCCTTCTCACAAGATACAGTGTTAAGGGCTGAAACAATAGCATAGTGGGTAGGTCAGTCTTGCAAGCAGTGGGCCAAACCAGGTTCTATTCCCATATGGTCCCATATGGTCCCCTGAGCCTAGCAGGAATAATTTTTGAGCACAGAGCCAGGAGTAACCCCTGAGTGTCCCCCTGGAGTGCCCCAAAGTGTGGCCCAAAACCAAACCCCCAAAAGATACAGTGTTTAATTAAATAAATCTGATAGAAGGATCTAAGAACTAGACAATAGGAAATATAAGAAAGTTAGGACAGTAAGACTGAATTAGCAGAGAACAAATTAATGATGACTTGAAGATCTCACCAAAAAAGTCTTGATTTTTATAATGTAGACAGTCAGGGAAATTCTGGATTGCTGATTCAGGAACTGAGTAAATTTTTCTGTTTTATGTCTAAAAAAAACCAAAACACTGAAAAACTGTTCAAGATAACAGTTCTCTTCTTTTGTTAGTTTTTTGTTTTGTTTTGTGTCCACACCTGAGGTACATGAGGGTTACTCCTGGCTCTGTGCTCAAGAATCATTCCTGACAGTGCTTGAGGACCACATGAGATCCAAAAATCAAACCGGTTTGGCTGTTTGCAAGTCAAGAACCTTACCTACTGTACTATCTTTCTGACCCCAGCAATTCTCTCCTTTAAAAAAATAAAATGTTTTATTTCAGGAGCCATGATTTACAATATTGATAATGACAACACTTTGTGAAACAACACATCATACCCTCCACCAGAGTGTCAGCTTCCTTCCACCATGTCCCAGTCTCCTGCAGATAATTAGACTTGGCTTATGACCAGCCTCCCTACTCTGTTTCCTGCAGCTAGGAAAGATGAAGCCCATCAATGATTTTTCACACCAGGGGAGTGGCATGGTAACCCCATAAGTCTTCCATCTCCTGTGCTGCTATGTTTGATGGGAGACTCTTCCATAACCCAATCCCGTCCTGTACCTCCATGCCCCAGGAGTGACTTTAATCTATTTAAGTCTGCTTCACTCTTACTACAACCTCTCCCATTCACTAGCCTCACAATTTGCGGACTTTTCTCCTTCTATTTCAGCTTACAACCGATCCCATTTCATTACACTTCCATTTAGGTAGGTTCTTTGAACATCTTCTTCCTACCTTACCTCTATCCTATTAAATGCTTTGGAGCATTTATCATTGGAGCAAATGATAAATGATCCCCCAACATCCGAATGAATCCTCTGCTAGAGAATGGGGTCACCATGGTGAGCTAAGACAGAACTAAACTCTGCTCTCCTTGCACCTTGACAAAGAAATGATCATTTTCATATCTGTTCTTCTTTTTCACTGTCAAAATTATTACATTGTAGGGGGAGAGCATTTGTATAGCAGGCAAGGTACTTGTCTTGCAAATAGCTGACCTGGGCTCAATCCACAGCACTGAACATGATACCCTGAGCCTTGCCAGGAGTGACCCTTGAGCACAAAACCAAGAATAAGCACTGAGCACTACCAAGTATGGCCCAAAATAAAAACAAAAAATTCTATTCAACTGAATATCTTTCACATTGTAGATGCTCAATAAAAGTTTATTGATGCTTGGAGAGTCTTGCTTTATAGGGCCAGATAAATAATAACCATTCTTGGATTGATAATAGCAATCTTATCTCTTTCAGAACTGCTGATCACATCAAAGTATAAATTCTAGGTTACAGGTCAAGAAACTTTTTTTGGAGGGGGTATTTGAGCCACACCCAGTGGCACTTAGGGGATACTCCTGGCTCTGCACTCAGAAATTTCTCCTGGCACAGGCTCCAGGGACTATATGAAATGCTGGGGATCGAACCTAGATCAGTTGGGTGCAAGCAAATGCCCTATATCCTGTGCTATTGCTCCAGCCCCTCAAGAAACTTTTTTCTATGAAATGCTGGGTGATATTTCAGGCCTTATAAATCAGCCATAGGTGGTGTACATCAGCTACCAAATTATCTCATTATATAAAATTATATCATTATGAAACAAAAGCAGTCATGGAAAATATACAAAGTAAGAAAAAATCCCTAGAGTTCAAGTAAAAGTTTATTGATGGGCATTGGCAGTAAACTGAAAAGCACAGTAGACCAGATTTTTTTCTTGTCTGCCAAATCACACCGTCAGGACTGAGAATTGAGCACAATTCCTGACTCACAGTGGACAGTCCATAAATACCCCTACCCTGCCTTGCTCATTTCCTCCTTTGAATCATATCATTGGATATTTATTGAGGCTCTATTATATCTAAGGCGGGGTAACAGAAACCTTTGAAACTATTTTAAGTCCTCCCTGGCATCTCTCATGGTCACTGGTTCTCAGTTATAAATTTCTCAAGATTATAACATGATTTATCAGTGAACCTAAAAGTACTGATCCTTCATACCCCGACACTAGATATTCTGATATATAATGATTATAAAGAGGGACCTGACAATTAGAATTATCTCAACAACTGCACGACTGGAAGCTATTAGCTATTTCCAACTGCAAATTTGGAAGCCATTACTCTCTTTTTTGTTTGTTTTTAAGAACAACATGATGTGGTACTCGGGGGTAACTCCTGACTCTGCACTCAGGAATCACTCCGATCAGTGCTCAAGGAAGCATATGAGGTTGAACTTGAGTTGTCCATGTGCAAAGTAAACAGCCTTCCTGATGTACCCAGGCCCAGGCCCTGAGAGTCATTGGTCTCAATTAGAATTTTGACTTCAATCATTTTAGTTAGCACCCTCCTTCCATCTTTTCATTTCCTTCTCTTTAATAGCAGAACCCATACAGAACCCATAGAACATCTTATGGAGGACCTTTATTCTTAGAATAGAGAGTGAAAGAAGTGAGGGGGATAAATTATCTTCCTTTGCAGCTGACACTTATTGTTGAACTATCTTGACATTCAGTCATTTTCCTTATGATAACAGATTTATGATAACTTGATTTATTTGGGGATTCACCTCTCTCCACTCTTAGTCCACCTGACTTTAAAATTTTGTACATGACCTTAAAAACTCATGAAAGCAAGTCAAAATAAAAGTATAAAAGGTAGTGCATTCTCTCCAAATAAGTGAAAGCAGAGATAAACAGATGGGACTATATTGGGCTGAGAAGCTTCTGAATCTCAAAGGAAATAGTGACAAGGATAGAAAGGCCACCTACAGAGTGGAAGAAACTATTCACCCAATACCCATCAAATAAGGGGCTAATATCTAAGGTATGCAAGATACTGACAGAACTTAACAAAAAAAAATGCATCAGGGGCCAGGGAGACAGCATGAAGGTAAGGCATTTGCCTTTCATGCAGATGGTCATCGGTTCGAATCCCAGCGTCCCATATGGTCCCCCGTGCCTGCAGGAGCAATTTCTGAGCATGGAGCCAGCAGTAATCCCTGAGCACTACCGGGTGTGACCCAAAAACCACCAAAAAAAAAAAAAGCATCAAACCCCATTAAAATTGGGGAGAAGAAATGAACACACACTTCCTCAAAGAAGAAATAAAAATGGCCAAAGTCACATGAAAAAATGCTACGCATCATTAATCATCAGGGAGATGTAAATCAAAACAACAATGAAGTACCAGCTTATGCCACAGAGATTGGCACACATCCAAAGAAGAAGAGCAATCAGTGGTGGGGATATAGGGAGAAAGGAATTCTCACTGCTGGTGGGAATGCCGCCTTGTTCAGCCTTTATGGAAAAAAATATGGAGATTCCTTAAAAATCTGGAAATTGAGCATCCATATGATCCAGCTATATCCTAAGGATATACCCTAAGAACACAAAAACACAACACAAAAATGCCTTCTGTAAACCTATATTCATTGCAGCATTATTTACAATAGCCAGAATCTAGAAACAACCCAGGTGCCTGACAACAGATGAGTGGCTAAAGATACTATGGTACATTTATACAATGGAATCGTATGCAGCTTTCAGAAACAAATGAAGTCATGAAATTTCCTACACATGACTGGACATGGAAGCTATTATGCTGAGTGAAATAAGTTGGAGGGAGAGAATAGACACAGAATAGTCTCACTCATTTATGTTTTGTTTTGCTTTATGGGTTACACCTGGCAGCTCTCAGAAGTTACTCCTGACTCTACACTCAGAAATCGTTCCTGGCAGGCTCGGAGGACCATATGAGACACCTGGATTCGAACCACCATCATTCTGCATGCAAAGCAAACACCCTATTTCCATGTTATCTCTCCGGCCCCATCATCAATGGGTTTTAAGTAAAATAAATGACATTATTGTAATAATACCCAGAGACAACAGAGAGGAAGGCTGGAAGGGTAGGCCCACAATATGAAGCTTACCATAGAGTGGTGAGTGCAGTTAGAGAAATAACCACATTGACAGCTATCATGACAATATTAATGAGTGAGAGAAGTAGAATGCATGTATTGAACATAGGGGATGGGGAGAAGGGAGATGGGGACCATTGGTGATGGGAATGTTGCACTGGTGAAGGGGGTATTCTTTTCTATAACTAAAGCCCAAATGCAAACATGTTTGTAATCACAGTGTTTAAATAAAGATATTTAAAAAATAAAATAAAAGGTAGTGCATCTGCCTTGTATGTAGTGTATCCATGTTCGATGCTCAGTACCCCATACAGTCCTCTGAACCCTATCAGAACTGATTCCTAAATACAAAGCTAGAAGCAAGCCCTGAGCACCACAGAGTATACCCCACCATGACCCGCTCCCCAAAAAAAATAGAACTCATGAGTAAGGTGTAGAAGAGTAAGTGCTTGTCCACTCTAACTACTATGATTTTTGTTTCCTGCAAAATTAATCAAAGACACTGTTTTCATACTTGATTAGATTCTGAAACAATACAAATCCTGGAGTCTGCTAGAGATTTTTATATTCTCAAAGAGAAAAGTTCCTGAAAACAGAAAATGAGAAAGACAGTCAAAAAACAATGTCATTGTGAGTCACCATGCTTAGCTAGTTTTCTAGCCAGGTGCATCATTAAATTGCTCATGAGCCAGTGAATGTTTTTTGGTTTCTGTTACCAATTTTAGGCAAGTGTCCAGTCACCAGAAACTTAAATAATCTTTAATTGGGCTGAAACAATAGTAAAGCAGACAGGGTACCAGTCATACACCAGGCTGACCCACGTTTGACCCCTGGCACCCAATATGACCCCCTGAGTGATCTTGAGCACAGAGCCAGGAGTAAGTCCTGAGCACAGCTGGGTGTGGTGGGAAAATTAAAAAAAAATCCCTAATTGACAAACCTTTTTCCTGATTCACTGGGGATAAGTCTAACCACCTGTATATGGAAAGAATTTATGGTTGGCAAGCCCCAATTATTCATTCAACAGACTTGTACTGAGTTGAATGCTTGATGAAGAGCAAGCTTGATCTTGCAAGAAGAATTACTATCACTGCACATGATCCCTGAGCACTGCACAAGTATCTGAGGAAAGAATGAATACCCAGAAACAAATTTTTTCTCCTGCACTGTGTCAGGCTTGCACTAAAGCTGAAGACAGAAAGGATCATAAGACTGGGTCTGTATTCTTCAGGATATGCTAGAAGATTAGAAAAGTGGCACATACATAAAAAGCTAAGCAGCTGGGGCTGGGAGATAGTTCAAAGGGCTGAAATTAATGTCTTTCACTCAGCACTGCATGACAAAGTTCAAGAACTAAAGCCACCTGACCCACCAGGTTAAGTAGCCCTGGGCATCCTGAGCACTACTGAGCATTACGAAGGAAAAAGGGTCAAAAATAAAGGGAGAAATGAAAAAGATTAAACAATTTTTAGGACTTGGGTGTGGCTCAGGAATAGAGCACTTGTCTTGCAAGTGTGAGGGCCTTGGTTCAATCACCAGTATAATGAGAAGGAAAACAAACAACAAACAGTAAACAGTGATTTGCAATAATGAATATCAAAGGAATGGAAGGTCTAGACAGAAAAATCTTCAATGGACACAAGCACCCAAATATTTTTATTTCTCTTAAAGAAGGGAGGAAAAGTGTTGCAAAAATTCGAAAGAAGATACAGCATGACAGATAAGAGGTTTAAAAATGTGTTCTAAATTGTTTCTTATTTGTATTTTTGTTTTAAACAAGGTTCTTTAGAGTCAAATAAACAGTATTAGGTTTAAGAAAATTGCCTTTCACAAAGCCAAACCTTGGTCTGATTCCCAGCTCTGCATGTGGTCACCAACCACTGAGCTAGGGACACCACCACATGTGGCCCAAATGAAATAAAACAAAGCAGAATAAATTTTTTATCTGCTTCCAAATTAACTATCTAATTTTTTATTTCAGTATTGCAGAAATCATTGCATTCATCTACTTACTTGCATGCCCGTGATTATATACTGAGTTTCAGCAGTAAAATAAATTATGTCACCACCAGCACACATTTTAATGACTACGGTGAAAAAATGTAAAATTTCCCATTCAACATTCTCCCCACCCCCAACAAATGGTCACTGTAATGATTGGGTGAATTTTGTTTGTTTGTATGCTTGTTTGAGGGTGTATTTTGAGAGGGTCATTCTGGGGTACACTTAGGAGTTGCTCCTGGCTCTGCACTCAGAAACCAATGTTGGTGAGGACAAGGAACCATATGCTATGCTGATGATCAAACCCTGGTTGGTTCCATGCAAGGAAAGACACTACACACTGCCAGGTAGAAGATGGAACTTTGTGTGCAAATCCTTTAACTTATTTATCTCCTTAGTACCCAAACTTACTTTTTAAAATTTAACTTTCCAGTATAATTTAACTGCTTTCATATTGAGTATAAATTTACCTTTCCCAATTTTATGAGTTATGCATCTATCCTCTATCTTTTTCATAAATATTTGGTTGTATTCAGGTTTAACAATAAGTTTTGAACCTGTCCTATCTAAATTTTTTAATACTTTGAAGAAAAGTGATAAAGTTCTCCAAAGTCAAGTGATTTGTTTCATAATGGGAAAAGTAAGAGAGAAATTTATTTCTGGTAAAGACACTATCTTCTACTTTTCTTTTTATTCACCATTTACTTACTGAGTATTCAAAAAGTTTGATACAAATGACTAGAAAATATCTTTTCAGGGGCAGGAGCAGTAGTACAGTGGGTAGGGTATTTGCCTGCAGAAAGCCAAACCATGTTTGGTCTCTGGCATCCCATATGGTCCTCCAAGCACCAAAAGGAATAATTCCTGAGTGCAGAGCCAAGAGTAAGTAACCCCAGAGCATCATCAGAAATAGCCCACTCCCAAAATGAGAAAAAAAACCCTTTCATATCTATAAATCTATTAATTTAAGTCTATACTAAAAAGGTAAGCAAATTGTTACTTTCATTGTCCTCTGTGTGCTCAGACATGTTCTAGCTCTCAACAAAAGTGATCTATATTTTGCTTGAAATGAAAGGTTACCACAATTGAAATGACAGAGTCAATATTCTTTTAATGAAAATCCTTTCATCGTGCCCAAATATCAGTTTTCTTTTCAGAAAAAATTGAAATATTCATACATTTTTCTATTTATAAACAATACTATTTCAAATATGTTTCAAACAAAAAGAAAAATGTCATCCTGCTGAATAGAAACTCACAGTTTTAAACATGATTTCCAGTAGAATCAGAACATTTGGATTCTGCCTCCAGATGTTTCCTGACCTTGGAGATTTCCAATAATCAAAATCCCTTATGTATTTTCATTCATATAAATTTTCTTCCAGCTTACATTCCATCAATGCAGAAAGACATCTCAATTAACTAAGCAATTAACTAAACAACCTCTTTACTTAATAAAAATAGTTTTTCCACAAGAGAAAACTGAAGAAATTTCATTTGGTATGTAGACTAATTGTGTGTCTTAATTCCTTGGGCTGCACTTTTGATTACTTAAAAACAATCTCAAGCAGATCTAAATGTTTAATTGTAATTGCAAGATTATGTTCTTTTGCATTTTACGGTATATATAATTCAGCATAGATAAAACTCAATGTAAAATTAGCAAATATTCATTCACTTACCCTCTTCATAACCACAACCAGGATAAACTTCACTCAGCCTTCGGCCATTGAACTTTACTGGGAAGTTTCCATCTATCACACAATCTGATAAACCCCAGCTTATGGGTACAATTAATGGAAATAGTTCTGTAAAAAAAAATGCAGAACAAATTTCCATGTGCTTAACCTCGAAGGGAAAATTAGCAATGTGAACTGAGTAAAAAGCTTTTTAGCTGTTTTTAGATCAGAGAGGGTGATTTCACTTTTAGCCGGAACTTGTGACTACTTACTTGGTTAGGGAAATGATTAACAGTTCTGTCGTCATCTGCTTGAGCTCTCCAGTCTCTGAAAAACCCTTATCAATCACAGGCATGTATGCTATTAATTCAACTTCATCCAGAACTGCCTGCTTTTTAGAGCACCAAATACAACTTCGGTGTAGGTTTTCTCAAATTTAAAATATACATAAAACCTTTGATTACCTCATGATTATTTTTATGACAATTATTCCCAGAACTGTGATTTTTGTTTCTGTGCCCACTTTCCAAAAACCTTTGTCTTTATATTATTTTTCCCAAATTAATAACTGAAGTTATTAATTTAATAACTAAAGTTAGCAAATCTTTATTTCCTCTACCTTGTTCTCTTCTAAACACAAGTTTGTGTCTAAAAGGTCAATGCCTTTTGAACATCTGTTTCACACTTTTCTGGATAGCAGCACCATGAAAAATAAAGGAACAATAAATATGTGCATGGCATTTGGAGTCAGTAACAAATCATCAAAGGATTATTTTGTTGTTGTTGTTGTTGTTATGAATAGTAACTGTTATATGGTCAACACATCTGATTTTGTTTGTTTGTTTGTTTTTGGGCCACACCAGTGACGCTCAGGGGTTACTCCTGGCTAATGCATTTGCTTTTTTAATCTTACCAGGATATGAGAAAGAAATGTCAGCTTTATTTAGATAAACTAACTGAACAGTAACCTAGAACAATACTGCAAAATGCAAGGTTTTTCTTAGGTGGAATTTCACTCCACCAACAGGACAGGGGAGATTGTGCATTTCCTGCTTGAGAACTGAATAAAAGAAAATCTGAAGTGGAAAGTGCACCCTAGCTGTTTGCTGATTGTATTTATTATGCAATAAACTTAACTTTCTTCATAAGCCTTAAATTGCTGATTTAGGAGTAGATTGATGACTCAGGGAGCTTATCACTCTTCCTCAAGAATTTTCCACGAATTACCAGTTCAATTTTAGGAATTCAAATACCTCTCCCTCGTAGGTCACATGATTATAGCAATTCCCATTTAACAGAATGTCTTCATAGCTAAAGATAATGCCAGTTGGAAACAAATACTCCAGAATTCTCTGATTTTTCATTATAATGTCTTGCATTTACCTTCTATTACTCTCATTTGGCATGATAAATTTTGATTTATTTATTTATTTAGGTTTTTGGGTCACACCTGGCAGTGCTCAGGGGTTACTCCTGGTTCTATACTCAGAAATCGCTCCTGTCAGGCTCGGGGGACCATATGGATGCCGGGATTCGAACCACAATCCTTCTGCATGCAAGGAAAATCCCTTACCTCCATGCTATCTCTCCGGCCCCTAATTTTTTAATTTTTAAAAGATGACACTTGCTGCTACTTAGCCTCTAGTCATTTACAATCTACATACAATTCAGTGTTATGTAGATGGCCTGCTTTTTTCAAAAGTTTACTTATAATCACTTTTTAAAATATAATTTTATTTTTACATAACTTATTTTTATTTTATGCTTTTGGGTTCTTTTTGGAGGGGGCACACCCAGCGGCGCTCAGGTTTACTCCTGGCTTTGCACTCAGAAATCACTCCTGGCTCAGGAGACTTGCATGGGTCTCAAACTCAATTTACCTGGGGGCCGCAGGAGGCAAAGTCTGGATGATTCTTGAGTGCAAAGTCAGTAGTAAGCCTTGTACATTGGTGGTGGGTGTGACCCAAACAACTAAAAAAAAAAAAAAAAACACAAAAAAAGATTCCTCTAGGGCAGGGTCACAAAATGTTGTACGGAGGGCTGGAAATGGCCCGAGGACAGCGAGTTTGAGATCCCTGCGGGATACTGGGGATACAACCCGCATCTTGGGTCTTGGGTCAGTCACGTGCAAGGCAAACGCCCTATCACTGTGCTACAACTCCAACCCACATAAATTATTATTATTATTATTATTATTATTATTATTATCATTTTTGGTTTTTGGTTTTTGGGTCACACCCGGCAGTTCTCAGGGGTTACTCCTGGCTCCATGCTCAGAAATTGCTCCTGACAGGCACGGGGGACCATATGGGGTACCGGGATTAGAACCGATGACCTTTTGCATGAAAGGCAAATAAATGCCTTACCTCCATGCTATCTCCCAGGCCCCCACATAAATTATTTTTAACTAGGGTATTGTCTATCAGCATATAGCTTGGGTTGTTTGTTTTGTTAGTTATTAAGGGATACACTGTTGATTTAGAGGGGACCACCAGGGCTACTCCCAGTCTTGTTTAGGGGCCACATCATGCCAGTGATCAAACCAGTTTTTATAATGCTTATGTGGCACTACCCCTCAAACCTTCTCCCAATAGCCACTTTATGTCACTTTCATGTAAGACCTACACTGTTACCTATTTCGCAAACTTGGAAAAAACTGAAAAGGGCTTGACAACAAAATGAAAATGGTAAAACTAGAGTGAGTTAACAAAGGGCTGTAGCACTGCTGAGTTCTTTTCCCCAAGAGCAGCTTCCTCTGGATCATGCATGTCCCACACTATATATTAGCATTACTTGCATTTAGGTTTTATGTCATTGGGTATATCTTGATAGCTTTTTTTCTGGTAACCTGAAGTTTTTTTTAATGTATTATATGTGGAATACATATTTGGCATATGTAAATTATAAATGATATTACCACTTTGTTATTTGGGCTTATTAGGAGGTGTTCATAAGAATGTTCTGTTGGGGCCAGAGAGATAGCATGGAGGTAAGGTGTTTGCCTTTCATGCAGAAGGTCATTGGTTCGAATCCCGGTGTCCCATATAGTCCCCCGCCTGCCAGGGGCGATTTCTGAGCATAGAGTCAGGATTAACCCCTGAGTGTGCTGGATGTGACTCCCCCCCCCCCCAAAAAAAAAGAATGCTCTGTTTTTTAGTGAGGAAAAAAAATCTTGAATGCACACGCACATATGTGCACACAGTCATTATACATAAAGTTTATCACCCTATAGATCTCCCTCTGCAAGGAATAGAAGTAGATAAATAAATGCTTTCTTGGATTCTCATAACTTCCTTCATATTTTAGTCACTTTTCAGTTTTCTCTTTTTTTTTTTTTTTTTTTTTTTTTTTTTTTTTTTTTTGGTTTTTGGGCCACACACGGCAGTGCTCAGGGGTTATTCCTGGCTGTCTGCTCAGAAATAGCTCCTGGCAGGCACGGGGGACCATATATGGGACACTGGGATTCGAACCAACCACCTTTGGTCCTGGAATGGCTGCTTGCAAGGCAAACGCTACTGTGCTGTCTCTCCGGGCCCAGTTTTCTTTACAAAGAGTCTTTCAGCTTTAAAAGCTTCCATATATTCCTTTCTTAAGATTATTCTAATTCCTATTGCCCTTATCTTACTTTATTTATTCAGTTCAACTTCCAGATTATTTAATTTCTTCTAGATAGGTACCTCTTTTTCATCTGTAGTCTTTTGGTTTTGGTTTTGTTTCATTTGATTTTGTTTAGCTGTCTAATAAAATTTTCTTAGAGCATTAACTTACTAGTATCCTTCCCTAATAAGTTCCAATAACTGTGCCTCATAAAGTTTCAGACAGGGATTATCAAATTTTAAAGAGCATAAGATCATCTGGGGTCTTATACATTTGTTTGGATTCAGCTGGCCTAAGGTAGGGCCTTAGAGTCTACGTTTCTAGCTACCAAGTAATGATAATGATTCTGATCCATAGATCATCTGTTGGGGTTTTGTGACCCTTATAATATCCAAGTATCATTATTCTCATAATAATAACTGAAAACAGAACTCTCTGCCTTTGTCTTCTTTCTATTCAGTCTATTGTAGTAATAGATCTAAGTGACTAAATAAAGAAAACTTGTGCTTATCTCCTCCTAAAATCATAGAAAAATATATCTTAACCCTTGTTCTAATCTATACAGAAACTGACCTAAAATTCCAGAAAACAGTGTTATTCTCTGTTTTCATTTTTGTTTTCTGGGTTGGGTCACACCAGGAAGTACTTAGGTTCTATACTTGCTCTGGTGCTAGAGGCTTGTTTTCAGCACAAGGGACCTTGTGGCACTAGGGATTAAAGCGAGACCACCTGCATGCAAAGCATATGTGCAAATCATTGAGATTTTTTGTTTGTTTATTTTAGGATCATACCCTACAGTGTTGAAAACTATTTTCAGCTTAATGATTAAGGGTCAACTCCAGAGATGCTTAAAGGACTATGTAGTAGTACCAGCAACCAAAATCAATTCTTTTGCATTCTAAGTATATGCTCCGTCCTGTTGAGTTTTCTCTTTGGTCCCCCAATGAGCAAAATTTTCACAGCAACAGCAAAAAGAGAGAACCAAGTTGGATTAGAAACAGAAAGACAACTTTGCCAAGAAAGTAACCCCATCATAGGCAGCAAGGCACAATCAGGATGTTTTTCAAAGGTGTAGAACTTCACCCTAGTAACCAGAACAGAGGATGTTTGCTAAGCACTTGATACTCAAATCCTACATTCCTTTATTAATAGCAATGAATCAGAAATCAAGAAATTATAAAGTACAGCAGGTAGGGCATTTGCCTTGCACATGGCCAGCCAAGGTTTTATACCCAGCATCCCAGGTGGTCTCCTGAGCCTCTCAGGAGTAATTTCTGAATGTAGAGCCAGGAGAAACCCCTGAGTACCACCACAAGGTGTGGTTCAAAAGATTAAAACAAAAAAGCTATAAAGTAAATGCTGAGCTCATAGTCACTGATAGGTGCCATCCCATAACCTCTCTGCTGAGAGCAGGATTGTTGAAGGTTGTGTTATATCTCATGCCTCATAGTAACAAATACCAAACTAATATTCATGAGGACTCCCTAGCAAGTAGACTGACACCTACCTTTAGCAAGTAGACTCACCCTGCCAGTCAACTTTTGACTGATAGTAAGTAAGCCACACCTTTGGAGACAGGAATCTCCAGGGACTATCCCAAAGCAGTTAATAGGGAGTGTCCATTGCCTGCTGTCCTCGCCAATTCTATGCAGTCTGCTCCCTATCATTCCCAGGAATCCAGATCAAAATTGACTGAGGCTCCAGCACTAAAAAACACCTGGTACCTTCCCTAGCATAAACACCCACGCCCACATGACTAAGGAAGTTTAGTGGTTGCTGGACACAGCAATTTTGAGATCCTGGTTGCTTCCAGGTACATTTAAACTTGACTCACAAGTTCCTCTAGAACACTCACAATCTCAAGTTCTTGTTTCAGAAAATCAAGTCCTTGATTGCTGCCCAGATACCTTAAATTCAGTGTTGGGGTCATTTCCAGGAATGATCAAACAGTGCTATAGCCAGGACTAGACCTTGTGACTGAAAACTTTCTGTCACACCTAGGACTGTTCAGATTTAGAGCTAGAGTGGGACCAAGTGCCTGTGACTGTGAATTCTGAGGTTGCCACCCAGGCCCATGCAGCTAGGCCCCAAGCTCTTCCTAGGCCAATGGTCATGTGGCTCTTTACACTTTTAATTTGGCTCTTCTGTGTGCTGGGTGGTCCCTCCAGGAGTCAGGACTCTGCTCCTAGCCTCTGTCAGTACGCCCCCTGTGTGCAGCCCCTGTGCTTGCTCCAAGAGTGTAAGATGATACCCAGTATCAACCCCAAACAAAGGTGTTCCCCCAACTCAATGTCCTCATCCTTTCTTAAACCTCTTCCTTTGATATGTAAAAGCCCACTGAATATGTACTTTTGTCTCTCTCTCTCTCTCTCTCTTGTCCTGAAGCCTCCTGGTATTGGGAATTGGTTTTAATAAAGAAAGAGGTGTTCTAACTTTTTGGGCTCCAGGCAGAGTACAAGGTAAAAGACCATGAACTCCATGATCATCCTTTCCTGGCTAGCTTGGTTTATTATTTCTTTCCAACTACCCTGCTTCTTCAGACCAGGTTGGGTGGGGTTTAGAAATACACTGCCTGGAGTGATCTTAAAAGACGTTTTTTATTTTGCACGAGAGTAGGCATCTTCCATGAAGGAATTCTCAACCCAGAGTTTTCTTTTCTGTGGATTCTCATGTTCAGAGTACTCATAATTAAAGTTGTGAGCTAATGCCCTTAAATACTCTTTTTCATATTGATTATGACTTTATGCATAATATAAGTGCCAATCAGAAATTTTTGCAAGAGTAGAAACATTTCAATATCTCCTTCTCAGACACAGCTATCCCAGAATCAGATTCTTTTTCGAACATATCCTTCTTATGTCTCACTGTAAAAACTACTTGTGAAACTCCCCTGCAAAGAAATATTAAGTTTATAGAGAAAATGAACAATGTCTGCCAAATACACAAGCTTAGCTACTCATTCCTTGTCCAACTGGGCGGTACAAAGTCATAGTTCTGCTCTCACAGGAACTGCACTACTTCTTCCCTCTTGCCAACAAAGTGAGAGAGCACCCTTCCCTTAACAGCCACTTCACTTCTTCATGGAGAAGATGCTAGTGGTAGGCAACCATACTCTCACCCAGGGTGGTGAATAGCCTGGTTTTGATCATAATTGTGAATTTCACAAATTATCTTTACGTGTCATCTGTAACAGAGTTTAGTTCAGCAAGGAGTTTTTTTGAATCCATTCTATCAAACAATGAGTGGATATGGTATGCTTTGGTGTGGGTGTGCAACTTCTGTTTCTTGTGACTACACAAAAACAATGACCCATGCACAGTGCATCATCTGTACATACATCAACACATCAGATTATTATTCTGAGTGAAATGAGTCAGAAGGAGAGGTGTAGACACAGAATAATCATTTGTGCCATATAATAATAATAAATGGCAATATAGTAATAATATCTAGAGAAAATAGGGATGAGGGACAGGAGGACTAGTCCATGATAGGAAGCTTGCCATAAAAAAGTGATGAGTTCAGTTAGAATAGAGAAAGGTACATTATGACATTGATAGTTAGAACTTACCACTCTGTACAAGAACTGCATGGTGAAAATGGATAAGTGACATGCATGGTACCCTTTAATTTACAATATTGCAAATCACGGTGTGATAAAGGAAATTTTGCAAACCTCAGTGTCATAAAGGAAAAGAGAGATAGAAAAAATCAAAATGCCTGCCCCTGACATAGGCAGAGGAGGGTGAAGGCCAAGGAAACAAGGAACATTGGTGGTGGGGAAAGTGCACTGGTGAAGGGTGGTATACATTCCATTACTGAAACACAAGTATGAATAATTTTGTAACAAATATGCTTTAATAAAAATCATTTTAAAAATGTTTCAGGCACTGTATCATAATTCCTTTATGATATGATATCATATGCCTTTAACAAAGTGCTGTTTTTGTTTTTGTGTGTATTTTAGTTTGGTTTCTTGCAGCACACACTAAAGTGTCAATAGATTTTTTTTCCTTTCTGTAAAATCACTACTTTTCTCTGGAATACTGTTATTGCTTTGAAAGATTATTAAAAGGTTTTTCTCTTTTACCTGTTTCATCTCCAGATTGTAGGGTTTCAAATTTTCAGCACATTTTGATTATCAAGAAGAAACGTTTTGAAACGTTTTGCTTCCTTATTATCAGAAATAAAAGTATTTTTCCTCAAGAAAGGTGTTTACTATCTGGAATTAACAAACTATCAGTGGATTCAAAAACTGTATTCCATGGTGGATATTACTTCACATCTAAATCAGCTTAATCATAAACTACAGGGGAAAGGAAACACAATTTTTTTCAATGTTAGAAGTTATTTTGTTTGAAAACAAATTATGTTTTTGCTCAAGATTTGACAGAGAAACTTTGATTCACTTTCCAAGCCTGTTGAAACATCACCAAGAAAATAATTCTGATATTGACATTACCTATTTTAAAACAGTATTTTTAAATATGAGGGAAGCTTTTATCAAGAGGTTTCAGGATTCAGAAACAGCAAAGTCACGTTGGCCTGTGTTAAAAACCTCTGGATGCCACTGTAATGGAATTAAATTTTTCTCCCTTTAATATCGACATTGGCAACTTTGAAATGCAATTTCTGGATTATAAAAAAAAAAGAACTGTGGAGCTCGAAATTTGAGCATCCTTGTGCTAACTTAGAAATATTGGAGAAACACAAATGTGGACTTAGTGGACTAAGTTCACAGCACAAGTGGTCTGCTTTGAAAGACCAGGAGAAGGAAGATATATTGATTTTTAATACGTGGAATAGTATTCCTGACTCATATAATCAACTAAAAAAGCTAATGTTTGCTGTTCTTTCCTTGTCCAGTCTACATATTTATGTGAACAATCATTTTCAAGCATGAATCTTATCAAGAGTAAATTGAGAAATCGTCCCATCAATGAGAACCTGGAATAGTGCCTAAAATTAAAAACAACAACATATAAACCTGACTTACTCAAACTATCCAAGGAAATGCAAGGCGATTTTCACATTAGTGTTTGTGACTTTGTCAGTCATTGTTAGGATGTAATTTTCTCTACATTGTAAGGCAAATTTTATAGAATTTAACAGTATCGATAAATAATATTGTTCTAAAATTTTTGTTTTGTTAGTTGTGTTATTTGTATCCTTCCGACCCATGTGGATACTTGCATGCAGAATATTCTCAATAAAAACCTATTGAAACTAAAAACAGTGTACCATCCTATGTATTTTCGATTTTAAAAATTTGGCTCTCTTGGGGCCGGCAAGGTGGCACTAGAGGTAAGGTGTCTGCCTTGCAAGTGCTAGCCAAGGAAAGATCATGACCGCAGTTCGATCCCCCTGCAGCCTATATGGTCCCCCCAAGCCAGGGGCAATTTCTGAACTCTTAGCCAGGAGTAACCCCTGAGCATCAAACAGGTGTGGCCCGAAAAATAAACAAAAACAAACAAACAAAAACAAACAATGTGGCTCTTGGGGCCAGAGAAATAGCATGGAGGTAAGGCGTTTGCCTCTCATGCAGAAGGTCGGTGGTTCAAATTCTGGCAGGAGGGATTTCTGAACATAGAGCCAGGAGTAACCCCTGAGCACTGCAAAAAACAAACAAACAAATAAATAAACAAAAACAAAAAATGTGGCTCTCAAAATAAATTTCAATTGTGGTTTTGTCGAGATTTGGCTCAGTTGAAAAAAAAAGGTTGCCGACCACTGTCCTAGGTCCCCATAGAGCACCACATATAATGAGGAAACAAAGAATTTCACATTCCTTTTTTTGTTTGTTTGTTTTGTTTTTGGATCACATTCAGCAGCGCTCAGTGGTTACTCCTGACTCTATGCTCAGAAATCTCTCCTGGTAGGCTCTGGGGACCATTTGGGATGCCGGGATTCAAACCACGGTCTTTCTGTATGCAAGGCAAACACCCTTGCCTCCATGCTATCTCTCCGACCCCAGAATTTCACATTTCAATGATCTTTGAATGGTCTAGAATGTCTAACATGAAAGAGATATGGTGCAAGCTACCCAAAGAAGACTTCAAATAAATACAGTTAAAGATAAATTCAACAAAAACAGAAAAAGTATTAGAAAACTTTGGGAAAAGGCCAAACATAAATTACTGAGCTAAAAAATGACAGCTAAACTTAAATAAAAATTAGAAGGACTCAATAACAGAACGAAGCTGAAAATTAAATCAGAGCCCCCAAAGGTAAATAAAATAGGAACCATCCCCAAAAGACTAGCAGAAAGAAGAAATCAAAGCAGATTAGGAGTAAAATTTAGGAGTAGCTTATTAGGAGTAAAATTCAATAACTAGGGGGCCGGGCGGTGGCGCTGCAGGTAAGGTGCCCGCCTTGCCTGCGCTAACGTAGGACGGACTGCGGTTCGATTCCCCGGTTCCCCATATGGTCCCCCCCCCCACCCCGTGCCTGCCAGGAGCGACTTCTGAGCGAATGGCCAGGAGTAACCCCTGAGCATCACCGGGTGTGGCCCAAACCCCCCCCCAAAAAAAAAGAAGTAGAAAAATTCAATAACTACAGGGGGAAAAAAAAGAGTGAAAACATCCTATAAAGTAAAGAAACCTGTATGAAGTGATCAACTCCTAAAATGGAGAGTGCTTGAAAAAAAATGTTGGACTCATTGACCTATTTTATTTTGTACAACTTCGGGTAATTTTCAAGGAATGGGTTCATTTAATCTATGATGTTAATTTATTTTATGATCATTTATTGTAATGATTCTAATATTTGGAGATTGTCTATAGAGAGATCTTCAGCTTTGTTTCAGATATTGACAACTTCTTTAGTTTGAAGAGTTGGCTTTTGTTCTGGTTTGTTTATTTTCTTTTATTTTTTGTTTGTTTATGATGCTACAGATTGATTCCTCATTGATACAGGACATACCCTTTAATCCCTGAGCTTATTGCTTTCTGTTCTCTTCCCCATATAGCTTGTCAAAGATTTATTAATTTTATCTTTCAAAAAATCTTTTGGTTACTTTGATTTTTCTCTTTTTTCAACATTGTTGATTTCTTCTCTTAAATTTTCTTTTTTGTTTTCTCTGAAATTGGCTTACTGTCTAGTTCTTTAAGAAAAATTAGAAACTATTTCTAAATAATGTACATGTGTTTCTATCTGTATACAGACTCTGCATACTTCTACGCTACCTTCCCAGCAAGGTGATGAATTTTTTTGTTTGTTTGTTTTCTTTTTGGTTTTTGGGTCACACCCGGCAGTGCTCAGGGGTTACTCCTGGCTCCATGCTCAGAAATTGCTCCTGGCAGGCACGGGGGACCATATGGGGCACCGGGATTCGAACCGATGACCTTTTGCATGAAAGGCAAACGCCTTACCTCCATGCTATCTCCCGGGCCCCGGTGATGGATTTTTTAACTGTTGTGAGATCATTCCACAATGTACACAAGTTACAAGCCATTGTGTTATGTTCATGAAATTAATGCAATATCAACTAGCAACAATAGCAATAAGGTTCAGGGATTATAGGTCAGTTGTAGAGCACATCTATGAGACATAGAATTACTGTCCAGGAATAACTACAACAAAATAAAACAAAAGCAATAACAAAAAAGGCAATAGAATGGTTGGAAAATACAATTGAATTCAATATTGGCCAAAGTAAAACAAAAAATGTCTACTAAAACCAATACACCTACCCAGCATGAGAAAATCTGAAAGACTATTTTCAAAGAATACATTCCCCAAATTCTCCAGAATACAAGAACCTTAATTTCCACACTGAATGAACACTCAACACAATAGATGAAAAGAAAACCAAACCATTGTGAAATTCTAGAACTTTGTTACAAATCAAGTTTCCACAAGCTTTTATGGAAAAAAATTTATATAAAGATTGAAGAATTAGAAGAGAATTGAATTTCTCTACAGTAGTACTTGGAGCTTGAAGACAATGTTTCTAGGGCTACAACATTTTGATCTGTATATTTCCAATCTAGAATATCAAATACATCTAGAAATACAAAGGTGATGTGAAATAAATGTTTTCAAATATTTCTGACTCTAATGACCATTATTTGTGTCATAGCAAGAGTAGAGGGGGTAGAATACTTGCTTTGCACACAGCCAACCATGGTTTGATCCCTGGCTTGGTACTATATGTGGTCCATCAAGTCCCTCCATTAGTGACCCTGAATACATAACAGGAGTAAATCCTCAACACTGATGAATGTGGTCCCCCAAAAAGGCAAAAATTGAACAAAATTAAAAATAATAATAACAATAATAAATTCTGAATTCCATATTTTCAACCCATCACCTCCATCTTTAATTATAATTTTAGGGTTTTTTTTCATAAGTTTATTCATAAGGCTCACACCCAGATTTGGTGGGCCTGAGGGGTATATATGTCCAGGGACCACTCTGGAAATTACTCCGCTGATGATGTGTGCTTAGAGGTTTAATGATTGGCTTGGGCTGATGGTACTGGAATATATCAGGTCCAGACCCAGTGATGATCAGAGGTCACCAGGACTGGATTCTGCCATGTTCAGATAGGTAGTGATTGGAGTTTACATTTGTGGTATCCAGAGGGAACATGAAGAGTTTAAGGTATAGTCTACTCTCTCAGCCATCTCCCCATCCTTTTAATTAAATTTTATAAGCATTAGATAGAACCTCTGAAAAACTGTGATAATGGACATCTCACATTATTCTTAAGTTTTCTAGAAATTGATTTGCTGTGCATTCTTTCAAAAAATAAGAAAGAAATTCCCATACAACTCAGTAATTCCACTTCTTGGCATCTACTTCCAAAATATTAATTCTAAAGGATACATGCACACCTATATCCACTGTGGCATCTAGTAAAATAACTAAGAGATGGAAATAATCTAAATGCCCAATTGTAGATAAATGGATCAAAAAGTTGTATATATACATAATGCAGCTTTAAGGAAGAACAGAATTATACAATTTGCTGCAACATGGGTAAAACCTGAGGATATCATACTGAATAAAGTCAGTCAGAAGGAAAGAAAACGATATAGAATGATCTCTCTCAAGGGGCAGGAGTGATAATGCAGCAGGTAGGGAATTTGCCTTGCACCTACTAACCCAAGTTCTATACGTGACATTCCATATAATTCCCTGAGGTTTCCAGGAGGGATCTCTGAGCTCATAACAAGAAGTTAGCCCTGGGCATAGCCAGGTGTGACTCAAAAACAAACAAACAAACAAACAAAACAGAATGATTTCTTTCATAGGTGGGATTTACAATATATAGCAAGGATGCAGCAAAGTGCCAAAAGCAAGACAATAGGAGAATTGATTCCCATAACTGGGGGTTGGAAAGGAAGAATTGAAACGGAGGACTATTGAGGTCTTTGGGAAGTGAGAACACTGATGCTGGTGTTGGAAGTATGTGCATGAGAAAACATCATTAACAGTATTGCAAATCACAGAAACTCAATAAAAATAAATTGATTTGAAATTCACTGTATTTAATTCTCCTAGTGCATTAATAGGAATAATAAAACAATGTTGAATAATAATGTAACTTTTAACATTGCTCCCAATTTTGCTAAGATAATCTACAGTATTTTTTCTTTCAACATAAGTGACAGCTCTTCCTCCCTATGGTTGCTGCTATACTGCCTATAGATATTGAACAACTAGTTGTAGTGCTAGCACACAGCAATTGTGTTGCCTTGGGAGGTCACACCCTGTGTGGTACTGAGAAACTGGGACTGCCCTGTGGCATGTGGTTCAGGGCTAGGGTCCAGAGCAATAAATGCCTTGCAAAAGCTGACCCAGTTCAAGAACCTCATAGGGTTCTGGAACCCCACAAGGAATAAGAACCAGAATTAAGTTCTGAACACAACAGTGAGGTGGCTCGAATACTAAACAAAATTCCAGAAATGTTAAATTCCAGTGACTTCCCCTTTTGCCACTTAGTCTTCCCTGGAGTCTGGTGCTAATCACTTTTTTCAGGGGAAGGCACATCTGGCAGTGCTCAGCGGTTACTCCTTGCTTTAAGCTCAGAAATTATTGCTGGTATCATATGGGATGCTGGGGAACAAACTCTACCGCATGCAAAGCAACTGCCCCACCCTCTGTGCTATCACTCCTGTCCTGATCACTATTCACTTTTTTAACCAGTATTTTTTTTTCATTTTATTTTTCTAAAGTTATTTCTTAAGTAATATTTAATTGAATCACTGTGAGAGACACAACTAACACCAAAGTTAACAACAAAGTTGTTCATGATTGAATTTGTCATAAAATATCCAATACCTATCCCTTTACCAGTGCACATTTCCTGCCACCAATGTCCCTAGTTTCCGTCCTGTCCATGCCCCCCCCCCACACACACACCTGTACGGCAGATATTTGTTCTGTCTCTCTTTCTTTCTTTCTTTGTTCTTTTAGACACTGGTTCACAATATTGTTACTGAAGGGATATCATGTTATTGCCTCTTATCAGCACTAGTTCTTGTCAACTATCATTGTCATAGTGTTCCCTTCTCTGTCCTAATTGAATTTCTCCACTATTTGTGGCAAGCTTCCTACCATGGACTGATTAATCTGGTGGCCCTCATCTCTCTTGTCTTTAGGTATTATATACTAGCTTTTTTAAAATTATTATCCCACAAATGAGTTTGATCATTCTGTCTATCCCTCTTCTTCTAACTCATTTCACTCAGCATAATATTCCCCATATTCACTCATGTATAAGCAAATTTCATTACTTTATTTTTCCTAACAGCTGCATATTATTCCATTGTGTAGATGTTCTGTTTCTTCAACAACTCATCAATACTTTTGTGAATAGTGCTGTAATGAACAGATGTCTTTTCTGCATTGTTTCTGGGTCCCTAGGGTATATTTCCCAGACAAGTATTGCTGGGTCATATAGTATCTCAATTTCTATTTTTTTTGAGGAATATCCATATTGTTTTCCAAGAAAACTGGACCAGTCAACATTCCTACTAGCAGTGAATGAGAGTCCTTTTCTTCTAACATCAATGCTAGCATCTAGTGCTAATCACTCTATTTTTGTTGTTTTGTTTTGTTCTGGGTGCATACCTGGTGCTGGTCAGGAGCTACTTCCTGGCTTGTGCCCAGTAATCACTTATGGTGGATTCAGGGGACCATATGGGATGCAGAGGAATGAACTTGAGTTGGTTGCATACAAGACAAAGTCTTACCTGATGTACTATTGCTCTGGTCCCTAGCACTAAGCATTCTTAAATAGTTTTATTTATATTTAAATTAGAGTGATGTCAAAAACATTCTGTGTAGGAAAGAAGGTGAGATCTAAGTTTTAATAATTCCATTTGCCTTTGTGTTGTAACGATATGAAATAAATGTGTGCCTACAAGGAGGCAGTCAATGTGGTGGGTAAAAAATTAAGGACATTGGGGAAGGGAAAGTCACAATGGTGGTGGTATTGGTGATTGAACGTTTAATGCCTGAAATGATTGTATTATAAAAACTGGGAAATCATGGTAGTATAATAAAAATTAAAACAATATGTATGCATATATGTATATATAAAGCAATCACTAAAGGACAAAAGTAGGGGCTGGAGCAAAAGCACAGCAGTAGGGCATTTGCTTTACACATGGCCAATCTGGGATGAACAGACCCAGGTTCGATCCCTGGGCATCCCATATGGTTCCCCAAGCCTGCCATGAGAGATTTCTGAGTGAAGAGCCAGGAGTAACCCCACAGCACTGCTGGATGTAATCTAAAACAAAAACAAACAAACAAAAAATAAAAGAGGAACATAAAAAAAATAAGAATAGAACTAAAGGTGCTGGAGAGATAGCACTGTGTGTGCTTGCCCAGGGCTAACTAGGTTCAGTCTCTTATGATACCACAGTCACAGTTAGAGCCATTAGTAAGACCTGAACAGTACTGGTTGTAACACAAAAAAATTAAAGAAAGGAAATAATTGAGCCATAATCAACATTTGTGGTGAGATTGGTACTGGGACATTGCATATTTGAAACTCAACTATGAATAATTATGTAAATCTCAGTACCTTAATATTTTTTTATTTTAATGTAATTTTTTTTTGGTTTTGGGGTCACACCCAGCAGTGCTCAGGAGTTACTCCTGGCTCAATGCTCACAAATCACTCCTAGCAGACTCAGGGAACCATATTGGATGCCGGAATTTGAACCACAGTCCTTCTGCATGCAAAGCAAGCACCCTACCTCCATGCTATCTCTCCAGGCTCTAATGTAAAATTTTTGATGATAACAAATAGAGCTGTATCTTTGCTCATATTGTAGCTTGCATGTGATAACTAGCTATTGTTTTATAGTATATACCTACAGAGGAGAATATTCTTCGATGTTCTACAAGAACAATTTTGTAATCAAAGAATTTTCTACCAATCAAGATGTCATGGACTGGGGCCAGAGAGATAGCATGGAGGTAAGGCGTTTGCCTTTCATGCAGAAGGATGGTGGTTCGAATCCCGGCATCCCATATGGTCCCCTGTGCCTGCCAGGGGCGATTTCTGAACATAGAGCCAGGAATAACCCCTGAATACTGCCGGGTGTGACCCAAAAACCAAAAAAAAAAAAAGAAAGAAAAAGAAAAAAAGATGTCATGGACACAAATATAATTAAGCTAAGCAAAACAAGGCAAACGCCACTGTGCTATCTCTATCTCAGGGTACTGCTAAGAGTGAAGTCACTGTTGATATTTGGTGTCAGTGCTTCCTCTACATTCCTGTCATGGGTAAGAATATTGAAAAAGTGGACCGGAAAAGGGCCCGGGAGATAGCATGGAGGTAAGGCATTTGCCTTTCATGCAAAAGGTCATCGGTTCGAATCCCGGTGCCCATATGGTCCCCCGTGCCTGCCAGGAGCAATTTCTGAGCATGGAGCCAGGAGTAACCCTGAGCACTGCCGGGTGTGACCCAAAAACCAAAAAAAAAAAAAAAAAAAAAAAAAAAAAAAAAAAAAAAAAAAAGTGGGCCGAAACATAGCACAGAGGTAGGGAGTTTGCCTTGCATGCGGCAGACCTGGGACTGACCTGGGTTCAATCCCTAGCATGCCATATGGTCCCTCAAGCCTGACAGGAGCAATTTCTGAGCACAGAGCCAGAAGTAGCCCCTGAATACTACCAGTGTGGCCCTAACCACCCCCCCAAGAATATTGGGGGAAAAAAGCAAGAGCACTATCACTAGTGAAAAATGAAGATAACAAGGGTATAGTCCAGAAAACGGAGTACAACGCCTAAGACAAAAAGCAGGAAGCAACGTATTTTTTTT
>PVKC010010125.1:0-26038 GCA_004027635.1 Crocidura indochinensis
TTGGTTGATTTTGTTTGTTTGTTTTGTTTTTGTTTTGAGTTTTTGGGCCACACCAGGTGATGGTCAGGGGTTACTCCTGGCTATGCACTCAGAAATCGTTCCTAGCTTAGGAGTCATATGGGATGCCAGGGATTGAACCCAAGTCTGTCCTGGGTCAGCCGCATGCAAGGCAAATGCCTTATTGCTGCTCTATTGCTCCAGCCCCTATTTGGATTATATTTTTATTCACTGTTTATTTCTTAATAAATATAACAAAGTTCAAGGTAAGCAAGTTATGGAACATGTTTTTCAGGTTTTTTGGCTTTGACCCAGTTTACTTCATGATCTAGTTTAGATCATCATGCAGACACACAAACACACCCAATTCTAAAGTTTCAGAATCAGTATTTTTATTGCTTCATAGAATATATTCTATTAATTTTGTTCTTTTTCCTTATTTTGTATTTTGTGCTATTCTGTATCACTTATTTTTTTAATACTGGTAAGAACTACATTTTTTATCATTTAGTTGGAAAATTATTTTTAAAGAAATTTTTAAGACTGACTTTAATATTTTTTAAAAGTTTTCATTTTCTTTTATAGTCACTATGAAGTGATGTATTTATTCATGATTGGGTTTCAGGCAAACAGTGTCTCAACACCAATTCCTCTACCAATGTCCACTTCCCTCTATCAGTTATTTCCATCCCCATCTGCTTCCCACAAGTCAACTTTTTTTGAGGGGGGTAATACATCCAGTGACACTCAGAGGTTACTTTTGGTTATGTGCTCAGAAATCACTCCTGACTTGGGGACCATATGGGACACCGAGGATTGAACCCAGGTTCGTCCTGGGTCAGCTGCATGCAAGGCAAAGGCCCTATCTCTGTGCTATCCCTCTGATCCCCTCCCACAAGTCTATTTCTCTAAGAATTGCTTTTTAAAAAAATAATAAAAATTTGGCACTGTGATTTACGGTACATTTGCTGACAGGGTTTCATTCATAATACTTCATCATCTTTCATTTATTTATTCACAATTTACCTCTTATGCCTCTTTGTTGAATACTTCCCTCCACCATAAGTGTCTCCCAGTCTTTTATTCCAGCCCCCTCATGGATCTTGTTTCTTACTCCATACCCATCTTACGTTCTTTGTTTTCATTGTCTTTGTGCATATCTTATTCCACCATTATGTTTCCTTATATTCTGCATATGAGAGAGATCATTCTGTGGGGAGGAAAGATGCATAGTTTTCCTCAAAGAAGGAATATGGGTAGCTAAAAGGCACATAAAAATGCTCTGCATTGTCACTAACTATCAGGGAGTTGCAAATCAAAGCAACAATGAAGAATAATCTCATACCACAGAAACTGGTACACATCTAAAAGAACAAGAACAAGTAGGGCTGGCATGAATGTAGGCAGAAGGAGACTAGTTCACTAGTAAGAATATAGACTATTAACTGGTAAGAATATAGACTTGTTCAGCCTTTCTGAAAAACCATATGGACATTCCTGAAAAACTTATGAATTGAACTTCCATTATACCCAGCATCTCTACTACTTGGAATATGTCCAATGGGCCAAAAATAAAATGAGAAGATATTTGTACCCTTGTGTTTTTTGCAACACTATGTTGAATTGCCAAAATCTGGAAACAACGAATGTCCAAGAATAGACTGGATAAAGCAACTATGGTAAATATACACAATGGAATACTGCTCAGCCATAAAAAGATAAGTCATGCAATTTGTTGATACAGAAAGAGACCTGGAGAATATCATGCTGAATGAATGTAAAAGAGAGATTGACATAGATATATATTTTTTTAAATATTTAATCATTAAAATTTGATGTACATCTTATTTCTAATTTAAGAAAATTATTTTGACTAAAGTAAAGGAAATGTTTTTGAAGTTTTAGAGCATTCACTCAAATATGAGTTCAAATATGAAACTAGTTTTCCAGCTAGTATTTAAAATGATTAATTTTGGCAATAAGGTATTATTTTGAATTATTTATTAAGCAATGAAATGCAGCATAGATATTACATTTTATGTTCGGCCTGTAGTCAAAAGAGTCAGGATGTGTTTTTATTTACAATAATATCATGAGACCCAAACTTTAATAACCAAACATAAAAAATGGGCTGTTATTATGGCAGGCTGGGGTTAGGGGGTATGTGATGGACTGATAGATTGACACTGGTGGTGGAATTAATGCTAAAATGTCATATAATTAAAACCCAACAATAAATAACTTTGTAAATCTCAATGCTTTAAATGCTTATTACTTATTTTGTTTATTTGGGAGCCACATCTAATAGTGCTTGTAGTCTACTTCTTGCACTATGCTTGGGGCTTGTTTCTAGCAGTGCCAAAATTGAACCTAGGCTATGCATGTACACTTCTTCCTGAGCTATTTTCCTGCGCCCTTTCACACTGTTTTGATGATGAAAAAGTAAAACGTTGAGAAAGACAAACATCAACAGAGAAATCAGAATTTACAGGAAACTGAAACTCTGGTGTCAGTTCATGACCTTGGATGTGTAAAAACAATTTTAGAAGTGTTTAAAATACCAGGTGATGGCATGCCGCTGTCACTAGAGAAGTAAAGACAGTTTCTGTTCATGTACGCTCATGTTTTCTTTCCTAGATAAAGGCATTGTTAGTTACTAAGGCAGTTTAACTTTGATCAATAAGATAAACATTCTTTTAGGAAACATTTTGAAAAGAGAAAGGCATGTTTTCCATTTAATTTATTCTTCATTGCTTCACTGTGACCATTAGTTATTGGCGCTTGCAAGGTCCCTTCTTAGCCATAGATTTGTATTCACATCATGCAGGCGATTAGAGCTAATTGTACTCAAACCTCTCATCTAACTTCTCAATTTACTTGCTCCGAGAAAACTGGAGGAAAATGGCTTTCTGTTTCCTTTCCCCAAACAGGGAATGTTCTACATTGCTTTTTGAGTTGTTTCAATTCCTTTTATAGAAATACTTCAGAATTTTTTTCTCAAGATATAAATAGGTTTTTAATATCATACTCACTTCTAATTACTTTTAAAATTATTTTAACCTTTCACCAGTGCACATTTCCAGCAACCTTTTCTTCTTTTCCCCTTCCCCACTGCCTGCCTCTGGGGCAGACATTTTGCTATTTTACTTTTCTCTCTCTTTCTTTCTCTTTTCTCTCTTTCTCTTCCTTTGTTTTCTTCTAGACACTGTGTTTGCACTGTTATTAATAAAGGGGTACCATAGACATCACTTTATTTTCTTTCAACATCCAATTCTTGTCCAAAGTGATCAGTTTCAATTGTCATTAACATAGTGGACCATTCTCTACCCTCACTACATTGCTCCACTACTTGCAATAAGCTTCCTATCCTATCATGGTCTGGTCCTCCTGGCCATTGTGAGAAGATCAATAAATCATTTCTAAGTATTTTTTAATTAAAATTATGGCTTGGAGTGTTTGTAATTATAACTTTAAATCATTTTCTTAGGATCCAAAATCCTATACAAATTATTCTCAACAAAATGTGATCTTGTGAATCGATCAAACTCATTTAATTAGATCAATTCAATGAAAAATTTGTAAATGAATTGAATTGGCAGCTTATTTTAACTCTTTTAAATTTATTTTGGCCACATCTGGTGACGTTCAGGGGAAACTCCTGGAACTGCACTCAGAAATTCCTTCTGACTTGGGGAACCATATAAGAGACGGGGGAATCAAACCACAGTCCCTCCTAGGTCAGCCGCATGCAAGGCAAACGCCCTACTGCTGCGCCATCACTCCGGCCCCATTATATTTATTAACTTCTTTTTAACAGAAATATTTTATTATCAATTTTGGGACTTGAGACCAGGCCTGGCTGTGCTCAGGCTGTTCTGGTTCTTTGCCTTACTGTGACCCCTGGCGATGCTCAGGGCATCGTATATAGTTCCAGCGATTTGGATCAGGGTCAGCAGCATATGATGCGAGTGCATTAGTCCCTGTGCTATGTCTTCGGCTCCCTTATCATTTTCTTCATTTCCTCTTCTTTTTAGTTAGATAGACTATGACCTGTATATTGTGCTGTTCGCTCCCACGTGCCTTTATTAATTTATATCAGATTCAATAATATTAACTAAATATGGGAATGAAAGTAAATATGGAATGAAATTCTCCAGTTGTAGTTCTCTCTGAGAAGGAGCCAGGAAATTGTTCTTGATGTAAATTGAACAAAAGATAGAACTTGTTTAAGATTATGTTCTTTGTCTCCTTTTCTCTTTTTCCACTAACTGATAGATCTATTGACATTCAGCTTGGACAAAGGCCCCCTCTGGAAACCTCCTTATATACCTTGGTCATTAGTATCTTCTCCCTGGCTGTGTTTCCAGTCTTTTGTATTACTACTCTATTGTTGTTTGCTGTTTTACAGTTATTTCTTTTTTTTTTTTTTTTTTTTTTTTTTTTTTTTTTTTTTTTTTTTTGGTTTTTGGGCCACACCCAGTAACGCTAAGGGGTTACTCCTGGCTAGGCGTTCAGAAGTCGCTCCTGGCTTGGGGGACCATATGGGAAACCGGGGGATCGAACCGAGGTCCATCCTAGGCTAACACAGGCAAGGCAGGCACCTTACCTCCAGCGCCACCGCCCAGCCCCTGTTTTACAGTATTTCATCTAGTCACCTAACTGTCCCTCCTGGTCTGTGAATTTTTTAAGGACAGGCACTATCACTTACTCATTTTGGACATTACACCATATTTTTTGTTTTTCTCTATCCTTAGTAAGATGTTGGACCAATAACATTTAATAATAGAATAACACATTTTGAGGTCAGACTTCTTTAGCCTAGTGATCTTTAGCCCAGATCATTTAACTAAATGAAATTAAGAAGGATGGAAAACCAATAAATAGCTAACAAATTCAGGCTCTGAGAAACTGATTCAGCACCTAAAGACAAATTTGGAGATCTGCTCTTTCCAAGAAGGACAGATTGGCACCTTAAAATGCTGAGCTATTTCTAATACAGAAGCAACATCAATTTTATCAATGGTTTTCTTTCTGAATCCTCACATCCTGCCCTTGGGGATAAGCATCTCATTAGATATTTAGTTTTAAGTGCTTTCTGCTGCAGTGGGCCTGGCTTGAATTTCTGGATGTGAACAGACACTCTGAGAGGTATGTCCACTTGATCAAGGGCTTTTACTGTTTTTCTTTTTTCTAATTAACCACAAGTGCTGACCTCCTCAGAGATGACTGAAAATAACTGAATGTGTGACTGAGGATGGAGGCCAAGCAGAGTACAGCATAAGTTGGCCTTTAAGACCGATTCATAAAGATCGCTCCTTGAGTCTTATTTGCAGGTGTTTCTTAGTCTTTCACTGTGTCTCTCCCTCTGATGCTCAGTTATGAGTGAGGCTGTTGCACTTCAGGAATCCTGCAGAAGTCTCTCATCTCGTGAGAAGATGTTGAGCAGTGGTTGAAATTGTGGTTCCATTCTTGTTCACACAATGCCTTGCCAATGATGTTGTGGGGGCAGCCATCCAATCAGTATCAATCCTTTCAATGCCAGAAGTCATCCATCTGTCACCTGTGCAAAAGAGGATGAAATTATTGCCACATGTAAAAAAAAAATAGAAAAGCTAAGCACATGAAGAGTTGCCTACTGTATTAACGATTTTCAATCTCCTTCGGACTCCTCGCTCCTCTATATTGTCCCCTGCCTGTGTTCAGGAATAATCAGCAACAATCACGATGATTAAAGGGAAATGATGGGGATGGAAAATGAGGATCCTCTAAGCAGTTTCATATTTATAACATGAGGCCTGAGCGTATCCTTCTGACTACCATGATGACAAGACTCTGGAGCAATGATTAATATGCAGGCCACGCCAGCACTCACACAGTACATCTTACAGGAAATGGGATGAAATCTGTGGGAACGGGATGATTCATCACCCCATGTGGGCTGAAAGGGGACAGGTGAAAGTGTTTGCTGCCTACATCTTCAGCAGTAAGCTCAGACCATTAAATTTGTAAAAGCATGCTGATAATCTTTCTGCCCTGCTCAGGCAGAGAGAACAGAACTTCAACTTCTGTTAGGCAGTGATTGTAAAGGGTCTCAGTGTTAGAAACACCCAGAATTTGTTTGAAATGTAAATTTTCCAAACTACTGAAACCAGAGACTTAATGATGGGGCCTAGCAATCTGTGTTCTACCAAGCCTTTCTCTTGATTATGATGAGTGCTAAAGTATTAAAGGATAAAAAGAACAATGCACTCTAGATGCAAGTTTTGGAAACTATAGAATGGATGTACATCATTTGGGACCTATATTTGAATAGATTTATCATGGAAAATTGCTATTTATTTAACACCATACAGTGACTACTTAACTACCTAAGAACAGTTGACTTTGTTGTTGTTGTTGTTGTTGTTTTTAGGTCACAACGGACAGTGCTTAGGGGTTACTCCTGGCTCTACACTCAGAAATCGCTCCTGGCAGACTCAGTGGACCATATGGGATGCTGGGATTCAAATCACTGTCCTTCTGCATGCAAGGCAAACATTTTACCTCTATGCTATCTCTCTGGCCCCTGACTTTTTTTTTATTTTGCTCTTTTGACCTTTGACCACATCCTGTGCATTGCCCAGTTGTTTAAACTTGTCTCCTGGTGGGGCTCTGGGTATCAAATGCGGAACCTTGGACCAAACTGGATTGCCTCATTCAAGGAAAGAGCCTTAATTCCTGTATTCCTCTCTGGCCTTATGACTGATCATTTTTAAGGAAACGGAAGTTCAAACTTAGCTTTGAAATGTTCAAAACTGAGCTTGCAGCTGAGTTTATAGAAGGAATGAAATTGCTTTCAATAACAGAGGAAGATTCTGTAGAATTTACCTAGATTTTGTAGAAATAGGTGAGACAGACACAAACAAAAGTGAGGGAACTAGGTAGACGATATTGCCTGAGAATTCTAGAAGGGAAGGCTGTAGAAAGATCCTTTGGAATAAGTTGTTACTTGGCAGTGCTTTGTAGTAGACCTTCACCTTCTCTGACCAGACATCGTTTTCTAGAAATTTTGCTCAATCATGAAACTATGAAAAATTTCCCTGACAGAGAGAGGTGAGTTTCAGGGGATTTTCACATTTGTATCTGTGCTAAGGTTGAGGGGGAAGAATTACTGTGGGGTGTCAAGCAATGAAGAAAAATTGGAAAACTCAAAACCTGTGCCCATGTTTCTTAAATATGGAGAACATAGAACAATTTCATAAATAAGCCAACTTTAATCTCATTATTGATGGATTAATTGGTTCATGAATCTGGTGAATGCTGGAACAAATCTTTTTAGACTTTAATGGGTATTGTGGTTTTTGTTTTTGTTTTGGGGATACACTGAGGTGCTCTGACTCTGAACTCACAGATCACTCAGGGATCACTTATGTAATCACTTATATATGGGCTTCAGGGATCACATAAGGTTCTGGGGATACAACTCAGGTCAGTTGCATGTAAGGCAAATACTCTCCCTGCTTCCACACTAAAGGATATCATGACTAAGGATTCAATTTGAGCTCTATTTTCACTAATATAGTTAGAATAATGCTTTTAAAGTGAAGCTTCTTATCCCATTTGAGAGCAGGCAACTCTATAGTTAGAGCCTCATACCCAATTTGGCTTTAAACAAAGTATTGTGGAAAGAAGAAATAGCCCAGAGCAGCTTCAAAGTATTTTCTGGGCTCCCACAATACACCGAGGACAGTGGCTCTTGTCCCTTTCTGGTTCTGGTGCTACTCCCAGTCATTTCCTCCCTCTCACACTAGTCTCTCGCTTTCTTACATGTCTCAACCCTCAGTAGAGATACAGATACTTTTCGAATGTTCTTTTTTCATGCTTAGAATAACTGTCCTTGCTGTTGGTTCAGCAAAGGGCTCCATCAAAAATGTAAAGCGCTGTCACAAGAAATGAAATCAGTGCTCCATGTTGCCAACTTGAGTTTCCAGCTGTATGTCACATTCACTTCAAAAAAAAAAAAATGTCGACTTTTACCCTGGAAAGATCAAGTTTTTATAACAGCCCCAGGGTCACACTATCTGTCATGTTCCAATTCTGTAAAGACAGAAGCTAAGTCTTCCACAATTCACAGAATCCAAGGATGGAAGGGTAGAAGGACCTGAGGAATTAGAGTCTAACCTTTTCATCTAACAGATCAAAAACCTGAAGGGTAAATCAGTTTCTTCAGCTCCAGTGTGAATGCACAATAGTCTCTCCCGATCCTTTTCCATCAATAGCAAAAAGAAATGTGTTACATCAACCCTATCTTTCAATTATACATGGAAGACTCTATAGTAATAGAATATATTAACATTATATTATATATTATAATATTATATTATTAAATTTGCTAATAGTCTATACGAATAGAATATTAACCCCTGAAAAGCCTAGGAATTCACATTATTGATCATCTCAGGACAACAGAATTAGAGAGGAGATATGATTTATTTTTTCAGTTTTGAGCCACACTCAACAATGCCCAGGTCTCTGTTGGCTCTGCATTTAGGAATTACTCCTAGTGGGGCTTAGAGAGTCATGCCATATGGGATGTCTGAGATCCTACAAGGGTCAGCCACATGCAAGGCAAGTAACCCCCTGCTATATTCTTGCTTCAGCCCCAAGAAATTTTGGGAAATATTACTCTTACACTTTCAGATTGTCTAGGTCAAAAGGAACCATTTAAACATAGTCAACCTGGGTCATAGCCATAGTACATAGTACAGAGGGCAGGATGTTTGCCTTGTAAATTCAATCCCCGGCATCCCATATAGTCCCCTGAGCACCACCAGAAATAATTATTGAGTGCAGAGCCAGAAGTAACCCTTGAGCATCACCTGGTGTGTCTCATCCCCTCCAAAAAAAAAAAAAAAAACACCCTAAAAATACTTACCCTGCGATGACAGGATGACAGCTCAAATGTCTGCAGTATATGCTTTGCATGCAAGAATCTTGGGTTTGACATTCAGCAATACATGGTCCTCTGAGCACTACTAAGAGTGCCTGAAAAAGACCTAAAGAACATTTAACCTATAGGGATATTAGATAAAACCCACTTGTCTGCTTTAACCTCATATAAAGGGAACTTAAAACCTAAGAATATGTATATTGAATTAAATCCACCAATTGTTCAAGTAGGTTTACAGTTGCAGTGCATTTTTAGGGACCATGATGATCCTTTTTAATTAAAGAAACAAAACACAAAACAGAAAAAAAAAGCCTTTTAAATGTTCTCTGGTCCAAAGATTAAAAATATAATTGCAGTATCTATCAAATGAAATTCCACAAGCGGAATGATCTGTAAATGTATTTACTGTAATGCTACTTCCCTCCTAAAAATTTAATCAGGGACATACTAACTGCCTTTTTTTCCCTTTGCATTTGTTATTAACTGGAGCAATTTCATAGAGAAGAGGAATATAGATAACATTAAACTCTAAACAGTCACAATGCTATAGTATATTTGGGGAGGTACCGAGGATGAAACTCACAGTTTCCATGCAAGGCAAGAACAACCATTAAACTATACCGCTTGAGGCCCAAGCAATGGCACAGCGAGTAGGGTATTTGCCTTTCACGAGGTTGAAATGAATTCGATCATGGGCATCCCATATGGTCCCCGAGCCTGCCAGGAGCAATTTCTGAGCATAGAGCCAGGAGAAACCCCTGAGTGCTTCTGGTTACTATGTCCCTGAACTTTGTGTAATGCTGTTTTTAAAATTAAGGTGTCATGGGGCTGAAGTTTCAGCAGACAAGACTCATGCCCTGGGCTGCACTTGGCCAGCTCAGATTTAGTCCCCAGCCCCCATAAGGAACTAACATTCCAAGAGCCTTTCCAGGTGTGATTTCTGAGCACATAACAAAGAATAAACCTTGAGCATTTTTGGTGGTGACCCATAAACAAAACAAAACTAAAATTAAGGTATTTTAGGGCCGGGGCTCATTTGCCTTGCAAGTGCTAACCTAGGACAAACTGCTGTTTGATTCCCCATTTGTCCCATATGATCCCCCAAGCCAGGAGTGATTTCTAAGTGCATAGCCAGGAGTAATCCCTGAGCATCACAGCGTGTGGCCAAAACCCAAAAAACGAACCAAACAAGCAAAGAAAACAAAAAAAATTAAGGTGTCTTTAATGATCTAATCAGAGACTTTATTGTTTTTGTTTTTGGTTTTGGTTTTTGGGTCACACCCGGCAGTGCTCAGGGGTTACTCCTGGCTCCATGCTCAGAAAATGCTCCTGGCAGGCACGGGGGACCATATGGGGCACCGGGATTCGAACGATGACCTTCTGCATGAAAGGCAAACGCCTTACCTCCATGCTATCTCCTGGGCCCCTAATCAGAGACTTTAATTTACAAATGTTATTATTTTTTATTTACTTTTTCTTTTGGTCCCTTAAAGATTCTTATCAGCAAGATCTTTTTGACAAAGTTTTCTGCCTGTTGCTTCCCCACACTTATTCCTGGAATCTCCCTGGCCTCTTAATGGGAATTGGGAAATGACTTTGGATTTGTACCCAAGATGGCTTGGAATTTGCATATTCTGGCCCATGTACTGTAAAGGGACCTTACTCTGTTCTCTGCTTCTTTCCTTCTCTAGGCAAATCTCTTTTTGACCTTCAGATGACATCTTAACCCATTGTTTCCCAAAGTGGGTGATATCACTCCCAGATGAGATACTGAACCTCACGAGTGAGCCTGTCTTATGGTGGTAAACGTCTGTAAAATTCGGACAAATTTTTGGTGTGCTCCCATCTAAGAGGGAAATTTCCTTGGGACTTGAGTGGAGTGCTGAGTAGTTGTAATTTTTTCTTTGTCTGAAATTTGAAAGTGAGTTTGGAAGAAGATGCATTAATTAAAGTAATCCAGAGCTAGTTTCTTATAGACTCACCAACTGGGAAAATGGGAGATTCTGCCTCAGATTAGGAAAAAATAAATGTGACCCTCAAAGGAATTCTTTAATTTTTACAAATGTGTCTTTCTTTGCCTGCTTATAAAGAACATCTCCAAATAAAATCATCATTGTCACTGCTCACACTGATTATCTTATCTGTCCTTTCTTTTTTTTTCCTTTTTTTTTCTTTCTTTGCTTTCTTCCTTCCTTCTGTTTGCTTGTGTTGGTGGTTGAACCAGGGCAGCCAATTCGCAAAGCAAACACCCTACCCACTATTGCTCCAGCTCTGATCTGTCCTTCTTAGCCATTGTAGTTTTTAGGTGAAACCAAAGAGATCAGGTAGGCTTAGTAACAGATGCCCTAAAATATTATATTTACCCCCTCCCCATACCTGATTGTTCTGTTCAAGGGCCAAGTTGGGAAGTTGGGATAGCCACCTGCTGACCTTGGCAATTTTTTTATACACACCAGAGCAAAGGGGTGCAAAGAAAGCAGGAAGAGTAAAAGTCACAGTATTTTGCCTGGTAGCATCTACACAGCAGTATCCAACTGTGCATGAAAAAAAACTCTGACCTTACTTAGCAGTACCAAAGTTTTGGGCAGCTAGGACATAACACAAAAACAGAGAGAAATTAAGGAAGGCCAGGAAAAGAAAAAATGATGGGTAACTAAGTCCCCAGAACTCTCTGGTGCCACTCCGAGGCTGCTTGGTACAGTGGAGCATGAGGGCTTCACCTGGTGGTACCTAAAATCCAAACATAATGTGATCGAACCATATCTCAACCTTTCAAGGTTTCTAATTAGTAGTATTTAAATTATTTTTAATTGAGATACCATAGTTCGTAGGCTATTGCAGTCATTGTCTTATTATTTCAGAATACTATCCTGGTTTGTTTTTTGTTTTTAATCTGAAAACAGTGCTCACAGTAAGTAGTTCATCTGCAGTCATTGGGAAGATCAGTGAATTCCTGTATGCACAGCACTTAGCACTCTCTTTGATACTTGGGGCATTTGAAGATGAGGATCACTCATTGAAAGTTATTTCATAATAATATTTTATTCTCCTTTCCAGAATAGAAACTGCTGGTTTTCCTGTGAATAGTCCTTGTCACCAAGATTTTCATTAGATGTGGTGTGTTATTGGTGTTCCATTTATGCTGTGTAGGCTATTGGATGAGTTCTTTGAATGTAAAATATGAAGAAATTTGGTAGCTCTATTGATCCTCCCAGATGTAGATGATAAAATCTCCAGTGAAGAGTTCTGGAGAAATCAGGAAGATCAGTCATTCAGGAAATCATGAGTTAAGTACTGGGTGCTGATAAAATGAATGCTTTTAAAAAATAATCAGTTTGGGTCCGGGAGATAGTATGGAGGTAAGGCGTTTGCCTTTCATGCAAAAGGTCATCGGTTCGAATCTTGGTGCCCCATATGGTCCCCCGTGCCTGCCAGGAGCCATTTCTGAGCATGGAACCAGGAGTAACCCCTGAGCACTGCCGGGTGTGACCCAAAAACCAAAAAAAAAAAATCAGTTTATTCATGACTCTGTTTTAAACAGGTCAGACGTGGTAGAAAACATAGGCTCAAAAAGTGAGAAGAAGTTTGAAGATAAGACTTGAGGAAGGATTTCAGATGTGGTTCCTGCATGTCATAGTAAAAGCTGGGTGGAAGGAATGGTGAGGTTTGAAATATAAAGCATAGAGTCCTATTGAAGAGCAGCACTTTCATGGGAAAGAAGTTTGTTTCTTGCTTTGTAGCTCAGGATCCTAGAATAAAGTAGCCAGAGAGAAGGTTTAGATTTATTGTAAGGAAGGCATTTTGGAAGTAACACGGGTGACCTTATAAAAAGAGTGAATCATGGGAATAGTTATACAGAGACTAAATAACCACTGTCGAGCTGGTTATTGATAGGGTGCCTGCACTGTCCAAGAGATGAAAACAAAGTGCCCTGTACAGGGAAGTTCCAGCTTGAAGACGATAAAGATGGGTCCATGAGTGAGCTGATTTAAATTCTCTGTTTAGGAAGTGTGGCCTTGGCTAAGCCACTTATCCTCTGCACCTCCTCTCCCACAATTTACATGTCAAAATACCTACCTGCTCTGAAAAGATGTCAGGGGTAAAATCACACAAATGAAATCTCTCGGTCTTGTAACATGCTGTTCAGGCCACTTGCTTTTCCTGCTTATTTGTCATTTCCTGCACATTCATTAAGTACTCTATTCACTGGCAACTGTACTCAGCATTATGATTTATTTTAATCAAATGCATTATTGTTTTCCTGAGGAACTTTACTGGGTGAAAGTTGTATTTATTCAAATAAAGGGGACTTTGATGTCAAAATTGAAAAGTTTTACTAGATTAAAAAAAATTTCAATTTGTATTGTACTTCCTCCAGAGAATTTAAGGCAGGTTTTTTTTTTTTTTTTTGATAGAAACACATTCTTGGGGTTATTTTAAGACATTATTCCTCAGTTGAATTTTAGATTACTGCAATTTAGTAGGTGAAGTTTATGAGCCTTTCTTTATGCTGATAAGGGGGAAGTTTTTCATCACCTTTCTATGATTTTCTTTTTAACTCTGTAAAAACTGAATCTATAGTGATAGTTTAGTGGATTGTTCTGCTTTTCAAAGACTACTCAATTAGCTAGAATTAATTTTGCTTTACAATCTTAAAGACAGTTCATATTTAATAGGAATTAGTGGTATTTTGATTCTGAAACCATGTTTTTCCATTTTAATACACAGGTTCTGGTTCACAGCCTAGCTTCACGGATACCTAGGCACCTTTAGTGATAAAATCTATAAGGCTGATTGATGCAAATTTTGTAATTCTTCTGGGGTAGGTGGCCATAACCAATTTGGAAGGGCCAGAAGAGAAGAAAAAGAAAAAGAGAACTAATATGTAGTGAATGCCTACTGGGTGCTAGAAGGCTCTTTAAATATAGACAGTGCTGGGTAGGTGGCCTAGTTGCCCCATTCTTATGCTTATAGCATTAGAATTCTGCAAAGTTGGGTCCTGGAGAGATAGTACAAAAGGTGGGACATTTGCATATTATGTAGTTGACCCTGCTTTGATCTTTGATATCATGTGATTATCCAAGAACCACCAGGAGTGACTCCTCTGCAGAGGCAGGACTGGCCCCTAAATGCTGCTGGATGTGACCCAATCCTCCTCAAATTCTACCTCCCATGAAGAAATTCTAAAATATTGATTGACATTCCCTAATTACATATTTCATGTGGAAGTCATAAATATAAGCCATAAATATGAAATTTGGATTTAGGTTTCTCTGATTCAAATGTTCAAAGCTTAGGGCTGGAAAGACATTGTTCATGGTCTACCCTGCTTTAGTCCCTGGCATCACATATGGTCATTTAAGCATTCCAGGAGTGATCCCTAAATACAGATCTAGGAGTAAGAATTGAGCACTGCTGGTATGGCCAATAAAAGTAAACAAACAAATAATCTAGCCAACCATCAAAAAAAAAAAAACCAAATATACAAAAATACCAAATGTTCAAAGCTTTTGCTCCCATGGGCCTATTCCAACTAGAAGGAGCCCCAGAGACAAGCAATTTTTCCCCAGACATGCATGTGTACATGCTCTTGAATCCCCATTCCTGACCCCACCCACACCTACCCTCACACTGGTTGATATTGCTATTGATATACCATTGAAATAATGGCGAACAAGAAGGTACGTAGAGGCTAGAACAATAGTATAGCAAATAGGGCTCTTGTCTTACACATGTCTGACCCTGGTTCAATCTCTATCATTCTGTATGGTCCTCAAACCTACCAAAAGTGATTCCTGAGTGAACAGCCTGAAATAAGCTCTGAGAAGAGCTGGTTGTGGTCCATAACCAAAAATAACCATAAAAAAAATAAAAGAAGACACAATTGGCTGATTTGTTACTACTACTACTAAAATTTTATTATTTTATGATACCTTTTAAAAATTGTATGAAGGAGATCCTATGATATTTTTGAAAGAAATCAGGAAAATAAAATAAATATTCTCCTTTGTAACTGTTAGTATTCTTAAGAGAATATAAGTTGGTAGCAGTTAGATACACATTTTTGTGTAAAACTATCTAAAAGTAATATAGCATAATATAAGCTGTTTTTTATTTTATTTATTTAATTTTATTTAATTTTGTTTTGGGGTCACACCCTGTGACATTTAGAAACTACTTCTGGCTATGAGCTCAGAAATCGTCCCTGGCTTGGGGGGCCATATGGCATGCCGGGGGATCGAATTGTGGTGCGTCCTAGGTCAGCTGTGGGCAAGGCAAAAGCCCTACCACTGTGCCACTATTCCAGTCTTTTGTTTTTTATTTTTATATGAAGTAAAGTTTAAATGCAAGGTAATAGGGTAATTTTTAAACTTTTATTCTTCTTTTATCTTAAGAAATCTTATGGGACATTTTTTTTTCCTCAGCCAAAGGTCTTAAAGTAAACATAATCTTTTAGTAGCTAGAATGGAAATTGTGCTGAATGGATGATTTCTCTAGCTCAGGCTACGGTTGATGTAGCACACGGGACTTAAACTGTATGTAACTCTCTCTTGGCTCTGACCTCAGGGCTGAGCTTACACTCAATTACTGTACTTGCTCAGGATATCTACTGGAGTTTATTTTTACATACCTGTCTTTCCTCCTAGTCTGGGAACAATTTGAAGACAGGAACTTATGCATTTTTAGATCCCCTGAGCCAGGATGTTTTAAGTCCTTAGTAAATGTTTGTTTATTGACTATTATAATTGGATGCCTAATTCATCCACTCCCATCTTTTTTAAAGAAGTTGATTTTGACAGAAGGAACTGCTGCTCTCAGCTTTGCAACTAACACAGAGTAGATGAACTTTAGTCTCTACTATTTCCTGCAATTGATTTTCTAACTTGCCTCTGAGCCCTGAAATTATATATATATATACATATATATATATTTCTCCAAATTAGCCATCTTGCTTTTTCTCAAATGTCAAACTATGTTTTTGCTAAAAGATATTTTTTCTTTTGCGGTGGACACAGCTGCCAGTCTTTGGATGCTTGGGGCTTACACCTGATTCTGTGTTCAGGAATCTCCTAGCAGTGCTAAGGAGACCATAGTCAGTATTTTTTTTTGTTTTGTTTTGTTTTTTGGGTCACACCTGGCAGTGCTCAGGGGTTACTCCTGGATCCATGCTCAGAAATTGCTCCTGGCAGGCACGGGGGACCATATGGGGCACCGGGATTCAAACCGATGATCTTTTGCATGAAAGGCAATCGCCTTACCTCCATGCTATCTCCCAGGTCCCATAGTCAGTATTAGAGATTGAACTGTGTTTGATTTTATGCAAGACAAATGTTTTACCTTCTTCAGCCCCTAGAAGACCTTTGAATCGAAAACTTCTGTAATGAAGCTCTGGGCCATTTTTCCCCTTTCCCTTTATTTAATTTTCTATTCTGGAACTAAAACCCAGGACTTCACACATGCAAAACAAGTGCTTCTGCATTGAGCTACTGTGCATTTTAAATATTTTGTCTGACATTAGCAAGTAAAAGAAATAGGATCAATATTTTCTTTTATTCAAAAATTATCAATTTAGCTTGCAATTTATGTTTGTGGTAATACATTACCTTCTTTCCCTTGCACTAAATCTTTAAAATATGACTTGCATTTTACCTTTCAGTTTTTAAAATTTGTTTACTGATTGAAATTCTATGGTTTATAATAGTCTTAATAATGGGTTTTCATGCACACAATTCACCACCATATTACATTTTACACTTTTATAGCACATCTCAATTCAGTCTACTTACAACTAAAATATTTAACAGCCTCTTGTGACTATCAACTTCTGTATCAGAGAGCTGATTTAATTGTTGTTCCTTTGCAATTTATCATTATTTCAGAATCTTTTCCTCACATTACTTGGTTTTTTTTGCTGTGACCAATAAAATCATTTCTTATGTTCAAAATTACTTTTACAGAAATTTAATAGAATCAGCTGTAGTATGTTTTTCCCTCCTCCAGTTATTTTTATTTGTAAAAATTCTTCTATACTTGATCTCAATGCATCTCAGTATTTTCTCTTATAACCATTTCTCTAATCATCTTCATTCTTTCATCTTTATTATTGGTTTCAAATATCTTAACCTTAGCCATTCCTTTCTCTGACTACCATTTTAACATTGTTATGACTTGCCCCCTACCCAGTCTTTTGGAATTGACAGAGGAATAATTTTTGTATTATTTTTGGTATGTACTTGTGCATTATGTAATTAGGAAAAATCTCAGTAAAGCTCATAATTGATCCACTTATGTTACATTTTTTTCTAGGAGACAAAGATAAAACTGCATAAGTCAAAGAAATTTTTACTTGCATTCAACTGAGGAAACATGAGAAACAGGCTATTGTAATATAATATGTACGATGTTACTAATGAAAACAGTAAAATAAATGAAAATGGAATAAAATTAAGCAGAAGGGTTGGGATTGGGTCAGTGGTAGAGTATGTGCATAGCACTGAATTCAAGTTCCCTCACAACATAAATAAATACATATTTATGAATATGTATATGTACTTATATAACTAAGTGGAGAAGGGATAACCAAAGGTTATTTTGTTTGTGTTTTTTTTTTCTTATTTATTTTTGTCTCAGGGCCATCCCAGTAGTGCTCAGGTCTTACTACTGACTCTGCACTCGGGGATCATCCCTGGTCATGCTTTGGAAGGAATATCTGGGGTACTGGGTATTGAATTCAATTCAGCATCATGCAAAGCAAGCACTTTATCTGTTATACTATCACTCCAGTCCCTGGTCATGTGTTAGGGATAGGATAATTTATAAAATAACATATCCAGGGGCCGGAGAGGTAGCACAGTGGTAGGGTATTTGCCTTGTACACAGCCGATTCAGGACAGATCTAATTAGATGTGTTCTAATCCCAGCATCCCATATGATCCCCCAAGCCTGCCAGGAGCAATTTCTGGATACAGAGCCAGGAGTAACCCCAGAGCAGTGCCAGGTGTAACCTGGTAAAACAACAATAATAATAATAACAACAACAAAAACAACAACAACATATCCAGTGAGTTATCTGGATTGTATTTTTTTGGAAGCCATCATTAGCAATGCTCAAGGCTTATTCCTGGCACTTTGCTCCAGGATACTCTCAGCAGTATTCAGGGGATGATATGGAATGCTGGTGATCTAGGTTAGATGAGTTTAAGGCAAATACCTTAACTGCTGTATTGTTTGCTCTGACTCCAAACAATGATATTTACACAGAAGAGCCTTGGAGAAATGTTAGGCAGTAAGTTACACAGACAATTAGCTGAATCGTGTTCTAAGTAGTGGAACAAAAAGCAACAGCCTCTTGATAATATTAATTAACAAATTCATACCTAAAAGAATTACAATTAGAAGATAATATAGAGGAAGAGTGATCATTGGATTCTCTTTCAAACTGAGATCTATAGAATAAATTTAGGAAATAGTAGAAGTCACTGCTTCCAGTCCTCCTCTCTTACTGAAGACTTGAGAGCCTAAACTCACAGAACTATTGAATGGTCCATCTTACCCATCTGACTCTAGGTCAGGCTTTTTGGATTCTGTTTCTTCAATAATCTGGATTTTCTTAAAAATGGATTGTTAGTAGCCCTATTTGAAAGTTTGAAAAACTTCACTAGTGAATCCATCTGGGCTCAGTTTTTGTTTTTAGGATGCCTTCTGATTACCATTTTAATTTTCTCAATAGTGATAGGTCTTTTGGGGGTATTTTAAATCTTCTCAATTCCAACTTGGAAGGTTAGAGGAGGCCCCCAAATTTTCCGTTTCTAGGTTGTCATTTTGTGGCATAAAGCTTCTTGAAGTAATTTCTGATTATCTCTGGAATTTCTGTGTACATCTGTTGTGACATTTCCCTTTCATTCTTGATCTGGTATATTGGGGTTCTCTCTTTTTTGTGAAACTTGCTAGTGGTTTATTGATCTTCTTTATTTTTCCAAAGAACCAATTCTTGCTTTCATTGCTCTTTTTGATTGTTCTTTTTATTTTCATTTTTAGCTTTTCCATTTCTGCTCTGTTATTTTTTTTCTCATTCATGCCTGCTTTCAGCTCATTTTATTGTTCATTTTCCAATTTTTTAAACCGGGCCATTAAGTTATTTATGTAGGCCCATTCTTCCTTCCTGCTGAATGCTTGAAAAGCTATAATTTTTTCCTCTTAATACAAATTTTGCTATGCCCCACAAATCCTGATCGTGGATGTCCTCATTCTTATTTATTTTCAGGAACCTTTAGATATTTTTGATTTCTCCTCTGACACACTGGTTGTTTAGTAGTGACCTGTTTAATTTCTAAGTGTTAAAGCGATTTCCTATATCTGTCATTTACTTATATTTTTAGTGTGTTATGGTCTGAGAAGATAGTTGATATAATCTCTATCCTCTTTGGATGTATGTTTTATGGCCAGCATGTCATCAATCTTGGAGAATGTTCCATGTCCACTGGAAAAGAACATGTATTTGACTTTTGGGGACTGATAAGCCTTATATATTTATATAATATATATTTATACAATATGTTGTATATATACATGTTATATGTATACATTGCATAAACATATTACATATATTGTATTGCTACTTATATTTTTCTTCACATCTATTAGCAGTTGTTTTAAATATTTTGCTAGCCCATCATTGGGTTTGTATATGTTGAAGTGTGATTTATTCCTGATGTACATCCCTTAATTATTATTATTATTATTATTATTATTATTATTTTGGGGGGGTTGGGGTCATACCCAGCAGTGCTCAGGGGTTACTTCTGGCTCTATATTCAGAAGTCACTCCTGGCAGGGACCATATGGGATGCTGGGATTCAAACCACCATCCTTCAACATGAAAGGCAAACAAATGCCTTACCTCCATGCTACCTCTGTGGTCCACATCCCTTAATTCTTAAGAAATTACTTCTCTGTCTTTTATAAACTTTTTTGAGCCTGTAGTCTATGCTGTCTAATGTGAGGGAGTTATTTGCTTGAAGGATTGTCTTCCAACCTTTGACTTTTAGTATATGTTTGCTCTGACTATTCAAATACGTTTCTTGCAGACAGCAGAATATTATATTAAGTTTTCTGATCCATTCTGCTACGCTGTCTTTTAGTTGGTGCGGTTAGTCCCTTGACATTGAAAAAGCTTATTGTCGTGGAATTTTGTGTCATCTTTTTGTAGAAGTTCAGTGTGTTTGCGGGGTTTAGCTTAGCTTAAAGAACCCCATTCAGTTCTTTTAAAGTGGCATTGATTCTGTAAAGTTATTAAGCCGTTGTTTTTCTGTGAAGCTGTGTAGCCATTCTTCCTTTAAATCTGAATGATCTAGGTAGGTGAAGTATTCTTGGTGAAGCAGTCATTTCACCAAGTTTAATTTTTTCCATTGTATCCTACAACTGCCTTCAGACTGGGAGGGTTGTTTGTGAGAAATCTACTATAAACCTTAAGGATGCTCCTTTGTAAGTAATTTCCTTTATTGATCTTGCTGAGTTAAGTATTCTATCTCTCTTTATTGATTTCATCTTTGTGATGAGGATATGCCTTGGAGTGCTTTTATTTTGTTGAGTCTCTTTTAGCCAGTATTCTTTGGGCATCCAGGATGTGGGTACGTGCACTCTTCAGCTCTGGGAACCTCTCAATATTGAAGTCTTTGGCTGTTGCTTTTTCAGAGAGCTTTTTGTTACCTGGCTATCCAGGACCTCAGTGATTCTTATGTTGTTTCTGTTGAATTTATCCCAAAGTTCTATTTTTGTCTCCCACCCCCCCCCCACCACCATCTTTTGTTCATTTATTTTGAGACTTTTTCCATCTTCTATTGTCTGGAGGTTTTTCTGCACTTCATCTTCCAGCTCACTGATTCTGTCCTCAACAGCTTTTACTCTGCTGCTGAGACCTTCCAATACTTTTCATATAATTTTCATGTATATATATATATATGTGACTAGTATATATATATATATATATATATATATACATACATATTATCATTTCTGCTGTCCCATCCTCCTGTATTTTATTGTCAGTCCTTTTAATTGTTTCCTTGAGCTCATTGAAGACTAAGCATTTCCACTCTGAACTCTATTTCAGACAGGTTATATAGGAGATTAGTACTGATTTGGTCTGCAGGATTGCAGTCTTCCCCCGTGAGGAATGGAGATGTTTTGTGCTGCTTTACCATGGTCCCTTTTGCATTTTCAAGGTACTGCTTTCCTATGTCACGTCAGCCTTCCCCAAGGCCAGGGAAGTCTCTAGAGTTAAGTCTCTTATAGTGCTTACTTCCCTCAGTTATGTGGGAGTCCCCTTTTTGATAGGGCCGATCTCATGGTGGCAATGCTTTTCCTTAGATCTATTGGTATCCCTTTGTTGATGGGGCTGCTCTTGCAATGGTCTTGCAATGGCTTCCCTCAGATCTGTACTCCACTTGCATATGCACAAGCCTGGAGTCCATGATCTGTGCCTGAGCTGCCCTAGGATCCATTGGGTGTATCTTTGTTGATGGGTCCATTCTTGTAATACAAAGTGCCTGAACTGCCATTGGATCTGCTGGCAACAGTTTGCTTATGGGGGCACTCTCAGAATCTTGGATTTATGCTAAATAAAGTGAGTCATTGAGTAGTTCGATGGTAGTACAGTATGTTTCAGTAGTATTCTGAGAGTCCAGTTGGGAGTTTCAGTCCTTCCCTGATGCTTACTACCCTCAAAGTTAGCACTGACTTCACAGGTTAGAAGAGTTCCAAGTAAGGCTGTCTTCACTGCAGATAACCGATATAACTATGATAGTCCCCAGCCCACCTATACTTCTAAACATCTGGCAACAAAAGTGTTCCTCAATGCACTCAGGTGTTGATAGTTCACTAGAATGATCCATTAAACTGAGCAAAGCACAATACTTCTGGTTGTATTCCTTATTTAAAAAGGTACAAGTCAGAGTAAGAGACACGTAGAAAGAAAGATGGTTTTGAACACAACACTGTCATGTATTTTCCCCTTAAAATAAGAACTCAATACCTTGAATACACATCAATGTGTTGACCTGTTACACAGTTCACTAGAATCTTTGTGTTCAAGTTTTATGGGCCTTTTATCCATCATATTGTCATATTTTAGTGAATCATTAGCAATATGAATGAATTCAGTTCTAATGCCCACTCCCCTCTCTAATTCTCAAAGATCTATCTTATAATCATAAGCTTCAGAATCTCAATTCTCAACTAATTTTTGTGGGTTATTTTGTTGGTTAGTGTCACCAGTTTCATTTCTAAACTACCCAAGAGCCTAGCATCAACATCTTCATCAGCATAAATGTGCTATAAAAACCTACCAGGAACAAGAGAGGCATTCTTGCCACTTGAGAATTTCTGATTTTAAAACCTCCAAGGAAACTTGGGACAAGAAGTATATTCATTGTATATTCTTTTTTTTGGGGGGGGGGCACACCCGGTTATGCTTAGGGTTACTCCTGGCTATTCGCTCAGAAGTCGCTCCTGCCAGGCACGGGGGACCATATGGGGAACCGGGGGATCCAACCGCGGTCTGTCCTAGGTTAGTGCAGACAAGGCAGGCACCTTACCTACAGCACCACCGCCCGGCCCCCTCATTGTATATTCTTTATTAGAAATTAAAAAACTGTTTGGCTTATGAACTTTTTGGGGACTTGAGGAAACTCTCTATTAGAGTGTGAGGGCCTGAGCCTTTCCCAAGTGAAACTTGTCCTGCTTGTAGAGACTAGTTGCATTGGTATTGTTGCTTTACATTTATCAAACTTGGAGGATCATGAGGTGCCTGGTATCTATCTCAAAACCTTTGGCTATGGCATGTGCTCCAACATCTATCTGTGCTATCTCATTGTCCTCTTGTTCATTTTATTATAATACAATCATCCCAAAGCTAAGAAAGTAGCAACAACTGGATCTGGAAGATAATGTAGCAGTTGGGGCACATGGTTTCCTGGTCATCACCAGGTAGAGCCCTAGTGAACCCCAGTATTCCTATTTCCAAGCAGTATCACATCTTTGGGCTGTAAATCAAAGTGCCTGCTTGGTCGGTTAAGAATTATGGGTTGGGATCCTAGTTTTCCTAAGCACCAGTTGGGGGTCCTACTCCATCCCCAATACACAGAAAGCAACTACTAGTTGAGATTAAAAAATCACTAATGAGGGGACTAGAGTGATAACACAGTTGTAGGGCATTTGCCTTGCATGTTGCTGACCCGGGATGGACCCAGGTTCTATCCCCAGCATCCCACATGTTCCCCTGAGCCTGCCAGGAGTGATTTCTAAATGCAGAGTCAGGAGTAACCCATGAGCACCACCTGGTGTGGCCCAAAAATTAAAAAAAAAATCACTAACAAAAAAGGAACACCCAGGTTTCAAGCTCATCTTCATCTCAGTGTTAGAAGAGTAACTGCTAAGGGTCAAAGAAGAATAAGTAGGGAGGTATTTTACTCATCTTTCCTTTTTATTTTGGACCTCTTCTAGAGGACATGGTGCTGTGGTAGAGAGATTTAAATTGCTCAAGATAAAGTTGATGTCACCAACTCCTTGGCTTGAGGGCTTTGGCAATTCCCCTTTCATTACCTCATAGGTGAAGGAAGATCTTTGCTAATGAAGTTCTTTCTTCTGTCTCCTGGGCAGAGTAAATCTCATAACAGATATTTGTTCAGTTGCTTACTGTGTTTCCTCCATCAACTTCCATGATCCCTGTAGGATTTTTCAAGTTTAAACAATCATTTACTTGTGTTTAATATCTAGTTAACACACACAACTAAATAAGTAGCTTGTATAGAAAAGGAAGAAAAACATTGGGTAGAATTAAGAAATAATATTTGATGTAGGGCATTTGGTAATTTTACAAGTTTGGGCACTGCTGTTTTACTGTTTAAAAATGAGTGAAAGTGTATGTTTTCATTCATTCATATGAGTGATTATTCACCAAAGATTTTTTTTAAAGTATCTGTCATCTGGAGCGTTCTGTTCAAGACTCACTAATACCCAGATAGCACTGGGGCGTCATGCCCCTTTTCAAATTCTCTACTAGATGATTTTGATCCAATGTAAGTTCAGTGAATCATATTCCTTCTGATATAGTGTTCAAACAGAGAAGGACTGAAAGTACCTTCAAGAAGTAAAGATACAAGGGCCAGAGAAAGTTTCTTGGAAGGGATAATGTTTGAGCTAACTATGAAAGGGTGCATAAGTGTTTTGCCTCAGAAAGAGTGTTTTCAAAATTTTCTAACAGTCTATGAAGCATGGGCAAAGGGCTTCAAGTAAAAAGGAACATCATGTTTGAGAGTCAAAGGCAATTCTGTGGAATATAAAGTGAGTCCAAAGAAATGATCCCAAAAATGATAAAACATGATCACATTGTAAGTTACATTTGGTGGACGCCAGGAATTTTTTTTTTTCTAGAGAAATGAAATCAAGGAAGAAAGTGCTATTCAAAACAAGATGTTCTCTTCTGAGAATACAGAAGTATTCTGTATTAAAGTACATTTTAAGTGAGTGAATAATGCTTCTGAGAGTGCTTTGTTGGTTGAGGATAGGACAAAATATCACTGATGTGGCTCTAGAGGTAAATCTTGTACCTAACATGTGCCATGCCCTGAGTTCTGTCACTGGCTATGCTTAGCCACCTCTGAGTACTGCTTGGTGGCCCACAATGAAAAGGGCCTAGGAGTGTTACATGTCTCTGCTAATCTGGGTATACTTCAGTATTGTACAGAATCAGAGTTGCTAAGTGATTTGTTCAAGTCCTGAACAACAGCCCCAAGTTTAAGAAGGAGGACAGATTTCATATGAATTGACAAACATTACTGTCCCTTTTGAAACTATATTTCTTGAGCAGCTATTAAAATATAAGCCTCATGAGAGCAGAGATGCTGCTTTTTATTCATTTAATTTCCTGACAATGGCATCAGCGCATCTAATTTTCGTTAGCACATAGTAGGCCCTTCGTTAACTAATGTTGAATGAACTTAATATGTGGAATCAAAGATTGTTTATCCTGGTTAAATGCTGCAAGAGAAGAAGTTAAAGGATACTATGCATATGAATGCAAATTAATTTTAAGATCAACAAAATGCTAAGTTGATTTTATCTTGACTAGAGTAATGTTTGAGGAAAATGTCAGCAGTCTTTTCCATATAATATAAGAGAATTTATTTTTAGTTTAATTACGCACAAGTGATCTCATCTTTTATGTAGATTTCTCTGGAGCATTAACATGTTGATGATCCCAAGACCCATGCAGCTCCTCTAGGGAGAGGTACAATCTCAGCCATGCTTTGTGTTGCCTTAGACTTGGGAAAGAGGAACCAGCCTCTATGTGTGTTGACTAGACTTCACAAAAGGTAAAGGCATATATCAAAAAGTTAATTTGCTTTGAGAGCTTCTGCTAAGCCAACAAGATCAGTAATCATAAGAAAAAATAAGACTAAAAGTAAATGATATCATGCAAAGTAATGTTCGTAAATGCAGAAGTTGTCACCTAAAAAAATGGAAATCACTCCTTGGTAGGGTCATTACTTATTTTTTTAATGGGGGTTGGGGCCACACTAGTGACTCTCAGGGGTTATTCCTGGTTCTTCACTTAGAAATCACTTCTGGCAGGCTTGGGGACCATATGGGATGCTGGGGATAGAACCCTATGGGCTGCGGGCAAACCAAGCGTGCTTCCCTCTGTCTATTGCTCCAGTTCCTGGTTCATTACCCTTTATAAATTTTATTTTATGTGCTTGGTTGGAGTGCATACAGTGTTCTGGATCTGTTCTTGTCTTTTCAGGGGTCACCTCTGATTTGCTTGGGAGACCATATGATAGATATACTGTGCTAGAGACTGAATTAGGAGAAGCCACATGTACTGGATTCTACATGTTCATTATCATTACACCACATTGATAATTCCTGATTTTTTGTCTTGTGAGCCTGTTGCCTTGGGAAATGTTTCTTTGGTACACATAATAATTAGCTTTCTACTCATGTAAGTAAGGCACTGAGTTTTGTGTCAGTATCCATCAAAATCCCTACTTGCTCAGGACTCATAACTTGACAGAGTTTCATAGGCATTGCCTCTTGCTTTTTTAATTAATT
>PVKC010010126.1:5600-18731 GCA_004027635.1 Crocidura indochinensis
TGCCTGTGACAAAGATAGGATCCAAGTCTCAGTCCTTTAGAGACCCCACTCTGCATGCTTCGTTTATGACGAGAAAAGCCTGGTGCTTGCCAGTGTTGGGAGGAAAATGCCTTCATGCCACTTTTTAGAAAATGGTTTTCAAGAGCCTTGGGGGCATGAGCAGGCCTAGTGTGTGCATAGATCTGAGTTCAGGGGCCCGTGCTCTTGGAGAGACAGTGGGAGAGAAGGTCACAGATTTATGGTAGTGCTTCTGTATTTGATTTGGGGTTGTTTAGCCCTATTTAAGCAGTTCCCTAGGAACAGTCTCTCCTCCCTCCTCTCCTCCTTAGACTGAATGAGAAAGAGCAGAAAGGAGGCAGTTTGGCTTCTAAACAGATAGTTTATCAAACTGGATAGTTTGAGTACAGGAGGTGCATGCCAGGACACTTCCTACACCAGACTCTGGAGACATCAGCACTCCTCATCTTTCTCTGCTGGGAATAAGGGACCCACACTTAGAACAAATAAAAACTTGGTGTCTGGGATCCAGCTCACAGGAGAGGTCAGCCCACCCACAGGCAGGCAAATCCAGGGCTCAGCACAGTGGCCCAGCAGAGCGAGGGCCAGCCCTGCCCCTCTTTGCAAGGCTCTCTATTGTGATACATCAGACCCTCATGGCCAGCGCCCCCAGGCTCCCACAAACCCACACAGGTGCCTCAGAAGGAAAATTGCTCCATTCAACTTTTTGGGTTTTTTTTTTCTTTTTCAAACACCAATGCTGTTGAAAAAATGACAGTTTGTCTTTTTGCTTGTAGGTAAAGGAGTGAGAGAAGTTAATGAAACAGTTACTAAAACTCCAGGTTTGTATCCCAGAACAGTTCCTAGAGTCCAAGCCAGGAGAGCACTGGGTTCTGCATACAGGGACACAATTTGAAACAGGCCAATTTGGGTGCAGAACAATTCATGTTTCCATTTCTGAAACAGCCAGGCCTGCCCAGAGGGCTGGTGACATCACTATTGGTAGTTGGAGAAGAGAATAATCACCTTGCCTAGCAAACTTTCTGTCCTCTCACCTTCTGCTTCCTCACAAGGGGACTGCAGGACCAGGGGGGAGGGGGCAGAAAGGACGTTTGTGGCTACCCTGAGCTATCACCAAGAGCCTTATAAAGAGGGTCCCGGCTCTTCCCTCTGCCCTCAGGAAAGCCCAAGCGAATGAAGTATGACGTGAGCATAAGCTGTTCGCTTGGAACAGCTACTCCTGGGAGCACAGACCTTCTGGCACTGGCCCTGCTGAATGCCTGAGCCTGGATGTGGCCTGTCTGAATACACCTTCCCTAGGAGAAGCCAGGCCTGTCCCCAGATAGTGACTAAGCCCAGAATTTTCTTATTACAGAGATAGAAAAACCTTGCAAAGCAATCATAGCCTGAGTATTCTGAGCTGGTGACTTTGATAGAGTAGATGGTGCTGCTGTGGGGTGATGGGATCTCAAGGTGGAACAGAGAAGCAAGCAGCTGCTTCTCCAGGGAGGAGAGGGGCAGTGTGGAAAATAGTCCCACCAGATGATGGGGGTCAGAGGACCCCCCACCCCAAGAGGCCCTGAGGCTCTTCTGAACAGGGCCAGGTGGCCCGTGCCAAACTGAGTGTGTTTGTCCTGCATAGAGGGACAGAGGTGTCCTGCCCACTGGGAGGAGCCTGTGTGTGTGAGCTGGAAAGTGAGTGTGACAGTGACATGTTGCAGTGTTCGTGTGGGTGTGCATCTTCCTGAGGATAACCATGATGGCGCCTACCTTATTGCTTGGGAGGATGCAGGGAGGAGTCAATTCCATTCACCAGGGATCTGGTTTAATTAAATAGCAGGGATGCTGCCTGAAGGAGAGGTGAGAATGTGTGTAAAGGTTTATACATATGCTTATATTTATATTTATACACACACATGCACAATTCACCAACCTAGCAGTAATGGGTCAGTCCTGAGGAACCCCTGTGTGCAGGTGGGAGGAAGAGTCTACCATCAACCATGGTTCCTGAGACTGGGGCCTTGCCAAACTTTGCAGGGTACTTCCCCTCAAATTTTTGTTTGTTTGTTTGTTTGTTTTGTTTTGTTTTTTTGGGTCACACCCGGCAGTGCTCAGGGGTTACTCCTGGCTCCATGCTCAGAAATTGCTCATGGCAGGCACGAGGGACCATATGGGGCACCGGGATTCAAACTGATGACCTTTTGCATGAAAGGCAAACGCCTTACCTCCATGCTATCTCCCGGGCCCCCAAATTTTTTTTAATATCTTTTCTTTTTCTTTTTTTTCTTTTTTCCCTTTATTTAAACATCTTAATTACATATATGATTGTGATTAGGTTTCAGTCATGTAAAGAACATCCCCCTTCACCAGTGCAACATTCCCACCACCAATGTCCCAAATCTCCCTCCTTCCCAACCCACCCCCACCTGTACTTCAGACATGCTTTCCAGTTCCCTCATTCATTCACATGATTAGGGTAGTTCTCTGTGTGGTTATTTCTATAACTACACTCACCACTCTTTGTGGTGAGCTTCATGAAGTGAGCTGGAAGTTCCAGCCCTCCTCTCATTATCTCTGAGGATTGTTGCAAAAAATAACTTTTTTTTTCTCAAAACCCATAGATGAGTGAGACTATTCTGTGTGTCTCTCACTCCCTCTGACTTATTTCACTCGGCATGGTAGATTCCATGTACATCCATGTATAGGAAAACTTCATGACTTCATCTCTCCTGACGGCTGCATAATATTCCATTGTGTATATGTACCACAGTTTCCTCAGCCATTCGTCTGTTGAAGGGCATCTTGGTTGTTTCCAGAGCCTGGCTATTGTAAATAGTGCTGCAATAAATATAGGTGTGAGGAAGGGGTTTTTGTATTGTATTCTTGTGTTCTTAGGGTATATCCCTAGGAGTACTTCCCCTCAAATTTAACCTTCCAGGCCCAATGCTGTCTGCTCTACCCAGATCTGCCACTAACACTGACCTCACAGCTGTGGGGCACTTTCCCATTAGTACACAGCCAGTGGTGCTGGTCAGTGATGAAAGGGACAGTGAAGGGGAAAGGTGACTGTAAAAGGGAGAGGGTCCAGCTGACATGCCTATGAGGCTGGGCCACACTGCAGGAGAAAACCAGCCCCTGAGGCATTAGCACTTCACAGGTATGTTGGCATAAGGATAAAGGCATAGGGGGCATGGTGGTAGGTGTGTGGACATAGGCCTGTGGGCAAGTGTGTGCACAGGTGTGCCTGCCTGCCCCAACTGCCCATGTCATTAGTGCATCTCCAGAGACCCTGATCCCCATCTAATGGATGTTTGTCTTAAGGCCCAGCCCTGGGTAGGGTGTCTGCACCTCTCTGCACCTCACTGGCCCCTCTTATGCGCTGACACCCCTTTTTGCCCACAGTTCCCTCAGACGTGTTCTTCCTGGGCTCAGTGTGGAAGGGCTACTATGAGTACCTGGGGAAGAGGCAGCTGGCCACGCTCACTGTGGACGCCTTCAATGCCACCAGCAGCAAGGTCAATGCCACCTTCAAGGACATGGCACAGGCGGAGCTAAGGCTGGCAGGTAGGTGGGGGGGCCCAGCACATGCCTGTCCTCCCACGTACTGCAAGACAGCAACCGGTGGGCTCAGGGATCCCAGTGGTGAGCAAGAAGGCCATATGGATCATTTGGGATGAGGTACCCGCCCCTGTGCTTCCTCACACGCCTGGGCTAGTTCAGGGCCCAGCAACATGAGAAGCTGCCTGAACCCAGCACTTGACGGTATATGCGTATATGCCTGGCCCCAAAAGCTGAGACAGGCACATCCTCCTCCAGGAAGAGATAGAGATTCGATTCAATTTTTCTCAGTGCTTAGGCCAGAGCAGGAGCACAGCAGCGGCACTCCCAGACCCACCAGGAGTGACCCCTGAGCACAGCATTGAACCACAGGCTCAGTTGGCTGAGAACTGCTAGGAGTGGCCCTGAGGCCCCTGAGCACAATCAAAGCAGTAACAAAGTCCAAAGTGCAGTTCCTACCCTGATCCAGCCACATCCTCTGTTTATGGGAGGTCAGACTCCACTCATGTGGTTACACGGCTGGCGTGTGCAGGCTCTGCCAAGGGGCTGGATAGCTGGGGCCCCAGACTCGTCTCCAAGCATAACAGCCCAGTCTCCAAGAGGAAAGCCCCAGGGTTGAATACATGTCTACACAGGGTGTCCTGGGCTCAGATACATCGTCATTCCCCCACAGGTGTCTACAAGAAGGAGGAGGCCCACCTGCTTCTGAGAGCCTTCCAGACCACAGGCCTGGCGGACATCTTTGTCAGCAAGTTTGAGGATGACGAGTGGGCGCTAGATGGTTATGTAAGGGCCAGGGGAACTGTGGGGATTCCCGAGAGGGGCAAGGGTCTGACTCAAGGAGTTCCTGCCCCATGGCATGACCTATCCTGCCTGCAGGTGCTCTTCTCTGAGCTAAGAAGTCAAACACCCTGTAAACAGGTAGTGATGGGGCACAGCCCATGGTCCCTCAGGCCAGGGAAAGGGTCACCTCACTTCTAGGCCAAATACTCACTTGCAGCCATGCCAGAAGCCACTGCCACATGCCCCTACACCATATTCTCCCCACTTGCCTGCTCGACCCCCATGCTGGGGAGCCCCTGTCGTAAATGCCCCCTTCCTTCAGGCTGCCTCAGAAGTGAGTTGACACTTGGTTCTCCTTCCCAAGGTCTAAAGGGGAGAGAGAGAGAGAGAGAGAGAGAGAGAGAGAGAGAGAATGAGAGAGAGAGAATGTGAGAGAGAGAGAATGTGTGTGTGAGAGAGAGAGAGAGAGAGAGAGAGAGAGAGAGAGAACCAACAAAAGTTTGTCTTTCTGTCTTCCCAGTTTTTGACTCTGTGTCGCTGGAAGGACAGAAATTAAATTAAATTAGCAAGAAATTAAATTAAACCCAAACCCATTAACCTCTGATGTCTAGACCTGAGAACCCCCTTCTGCTGGTGCAAAGAGAAGTGAGCACTGATGGTCACATTGCTGGTCCCTTCCCTCCTCTGACTCCAGGTGTCTTCGGGCCTCGAAAGAGGAGGGTTCACTTTCCAAGGAGACATCAGAGGGAAGGACTTTGGGAAGTTCAAGCTGGAAAGACAAGGTCAGTTTGGTATGTGACTTTGAGGAGCTCAGCCCTCAGGTATCTGTACTAGTTGAGGGGTTGGGGGAGATGAGGCCATCCCAGGAGAGATGGCCCCAGCAGCTGCAGCCCATGCAGCGAGAGTCCCATGATCTACCTCATCTCAGCCATGATGGGCCTAGAGATCTGGTAACTAGGCCTCTGCAAATCAGCCTGTGGAGTTTGATCTCAGGAAGGCCAGATGATTCTCTCATTCACTGTCTTCTGGACAGAATTGTTCTTTGTTTCCTCCCAAAAATTATTAGGGAATTTTTACCCACACCCAGGACTTCCCTTCCAAAAGAAATGCCTGACACTGAGTTGAGCACATCCCTGATGTCTCCAGAATATCTCATCACACACGTGCACACACTGTGCTTTGCACTGTCAGGGGCATGTGGGTAGGGCTGGAATCGGACTTATGAGGTTCACACTGTATGGGAGCAATCTGTGAATCTAAATTGGGTTTCTGAAAGAATCTGTGAGTGTTATGCAGGCATCAGAGAGTAATCCTGTTGTCAGTTGTGGCAGTGGATTGCGTTCATTATAAAAGTCCGAGTTCAGGGGGCCAGGCGGTGGCGCTGGAGGTAAGGTGCCTGCCTTGCCTGCGCTAACCTAGGACGGACCGTGGTTCGATCCCCGGGTTCCCCATATGGTCCCCCGTGCCTGCCAGGAGCGACTTCTGAGCGAATAGCCAGGAGTAACCCCTGAGCGTCACTGGGTGTGGCCCAAAAACCAAAAAAAAAAAAAAGTCTGAGTTCAGTGGCTGGAGTGATAGCATGGTGGGGAGGACGTTTGCCTTGCATCCGGTGACCAGGGTTCGATTCCTAGCATTCCAAACACCGCCAGGAGGGATTTCTGAGCACAGAGCCAGGAGTAATCTTTGAGCACCACTAAGTGTTGCCCAACATAAAAATTTAAGAAAAAAAAGCCTGTGTTCACTACCTTTCTTTGAGGGAGGAAGGCCCTCCATGGGAAACACTCATTGAGTGCCAAGGAAGGCTGATCGAAGTCCCAGATCCAGGAAGCCTCCAGGTGTCATCCTGGATCAGAACTTTCTAGAATCCTCCTGTGAGTCCCGAGCTGGGCTCTGTCATACTTCAATTATAACACAGTTCCATGCTAGAGCAGAAGATTCTGGGAGCAGAGCTAGTCCTGGATTTCCCTGTTCCCCCTTCTTTTCTGACACCTTTTGGCTAACATGGAGGAAGACACGGCCTCATACCTGACAGGCTGCTTCCAGAGATGCCCATACCTGACCCACAGGGACCCTAGGCTCCACTCTTTCTACTCTGCTGCCAGTTTCCCTGGCAGGCCCCAGGTCTTCTGTGGCTAATGAAATAGCAGCCTTGAGAAGAGGTTTTTATGCACAAATGGTGATGAGCAGATTGTTGGGATAATTTGTCATGTGTAGCCAGATTCCAGACAAATCCCTGTTCAACTACTTAGAAAATCCCACATTTAAACAATGCTTCAGCCACCAGCAGAGTTGTGGGGAAAACCGACATTGGCAGCTCAGAATACACCAGTTCTGTGTGGTCTCCAGCCAGCAGGGCACCCAGAATAGCATAGCAAGCACCAAGTGTCTGAATGGCACCGAGGAGGCAGAGGCAGCCAGGGAGGGAGCCAAAAGCTGCATTTCCCACTAACCCTAAGAGGCTCCTGCACCCCAAGGAAGGTGGGGAGATGCTGGCACTGATGGCCAACAGACTAAGGAATGGAACACCAGAATCTGGAGTTTCGGGCTTCGTATGCCGACCTGGAGCTGAAACCAATGTCAGTGAGGGATTTGGATAGAAAATTCTCCAGATATACACAGGTTCCTGAGAGCAAGGCAACAGGCCTTGTGCATTCTCCAAGAACCCTACAGGGGCTCAAGCACTCATTTGATGCAGTGCTCAAGGAACCCAGGGTGTTCTCTCTGATGCCTCAGGGAGAAGTTAAGAAGTTGGGGAACCCCTCAGTCACATATGGGTCCTTTCTCCACAGTGGGCACTGCCCTGTAGCCACTGGACACCCCAGTTGTTAGCTAGAACAGTCAAGAAAGAAGGGTTTTTCACTCAGTCTGGCAAGCCCTGTGCCCCCACACTGATACCTGATACAGGCCCAGCTCAGCCTTTGTCACATATCGGGGGTCTGGTGGGGAAGCCGGGCATCGGTGCCCTCTGCTGCCTGTATCTCTCTCCGAGAGGGACAGTGGCCGCTGCCACATGCATTCACCCTTTATGTCTTGCAGATCCCTTCAGCAATGGCCCCGACCCTCCCGGCCACCACCAGGGCACCAACAGCGGCTCTGTGGCGGCTGCCATCCTGGTGCCCTTCTTTGCTCTTATTCTGTCAGGGTTTGCCTTTTACCTCTACAAACACAGGTAAAAACACACTTTATTTGGGGGGGGGGCTGTTGGAGGAAGGAGTACGTGTATGTTCACACACATGTTCAAGCTGCAAGGGGCCACGTCCCAGCACCCTGACCACTGGGCTGGTCTCATCCCTCCCCCTGACTCTGCCTTACCCCATATACTTGTGGCTCCTAAAGCTGGTTGACCCCTTTCCTCAGCACCCACAGAAGCAAATTCTGCCACCTACACCCAGTCTTCAGAGTGTCAGTAGGTGGCCTGCGCCCTCCCTGCTGAAGGGCCCTTAGAAAGGAGGCCAGAACAGGGAGCTGCAGAGCTCAGGTTCACCGAGTCCTGCTGGGCTTGGTTCCCAGTGAAAGCCCATGACGGTGCAGAGTATGGACCAGGGTACTGCTCAGAAATACCATTTGGAACAGGAGCCACGAGTCACAGCCCCTGCAGGGATGGGCATGTACCACATGCCCACTGGCTTTAGCACATGCGCATGGACCATCCTCTGCCCAGGAGGATAGCCTGGGGAAGTCTCTGAAGGCTCTCTGCAGTGGCTCTAAGTGTGTCTTCCCCTCCCAAAAGGCTTTATTGAGTGGCATCAGGCACTGGAAACTAAGAGATCACTGGGATCACGGGTACGGCCAAGGTTTGGGTTGTGGTCCAGTTGAGGCCAATAAAACCCCAGGCACCGACTCTGTTCCTGGAACCTGGTTCTAAGAGGCTCTAACCTGTCGCTCACAGGTCAAGACCCAAAGTGCAGTACAATGGCTATGCCGGGCATGAGAACAGCAATGGGCAGGCGTCTTTCGAGAATCCCATGTACGATACGAACTTGAAGCCTACAGAGGCCAAGGCCGTGCGCTTTGACACGACCCTGAACACAGTGTGCACCGTGGTCTAGCCCTCGTGTGCGCTCACAGCCATACCTCCGACGGACCTGCAGGAATTCCTCGGTGCCATTAACCCCATCCCTCCCAGCTTCGCTGACCGACACCCCTCAAGCGAGGGCGCCTGTGGCCAGGGGGACAGATGAGCCACAGTGATGCCCTGGTGTGGGACCAGGCATGACGTCACGGCATGGGGAGTACGAGCTGATCTGGGGGCTGGACCTCCGCAGAGACGGAGCCTGAGAAGAGTGATGTGGAGGCAAGAAGCCGCCCTCCTCTGCCCTTGGAGCCCCCAACAACTTTGAGGACCCACCCACCACCCACCCACCCTTTCCTGGGCATCAGCGACACACCTCGTGCCAGTGGTCGCGCGTGCGAAGTTTTCCATGCACAATTTTTTTGCACTAGCGTGTTGGGATTGACAGAGTGAGGTTCTGCTACTAATTGATACGCACAGGGTTGACACGCACCACTGTAAATACACATCTCCTCATCCAGCCACGCACTGGCCGACTAGTCGGCAAGAGAGAAGCAGCGGCGGGACCCCCACACCCATGCATCTCCCTCCTTCACACCCACCACTGCCACCCTGTCCTCAGCCGAATGCCACAGGTCAAGGCAGGATACATAGGGCCTTCAGGGCCCACGTGTGCAGGCCTCATGTCCGTGATGCCTGGAACATAGCAGGGATCCTGAGGGTCACAGTTCACCCTAGACGGCCAGGTGGTGTAGGTGGAGGACCTAGGTTGCGGGCCCTTGCTCCCCTTACCTAGTGGGGGGTCACAGAAATGAGCACTTGTTGGCCTCGCACCTGGTGCATCAGGGTCACATGGAGAGGAGGGGAGAGGAGAGAGGGGAAGAGAGGAGAGGAAAGGAGGGGAGAGAAATGAGGAGCTGAGAAGAGGGAGGGGCAAGGAGGGAGGGAGAGGAGAGGGGCCTGGCCTGGCCTGATCTCCCAGACCTGGTACACAGCTCAGGGCCACTCTCCATCAATGACCTTTCCCATTCTCTGACAGCTTGGCCTTATGGGGACTTTCCCTGCTACTGGGGGCTGGAGGGGAGCAGCAGGGGCTAGGCAGGGCAACTGGACAAATGTATATAGTTGTACAGACAGAAGGACGCAACCACATTGTACATAGCCCTGGTGGAGGCATCCAGACGAGGTGCGAGGCCCTGCAGCCAGAGCCATTCTCCCCACGCCCCCCACCACTGTTTCCATTCCCTTCATCGCAAAGCCAGGCCACCCTGGTGACACTCGAGCATGTTCTGCCCCAGGAAAGGCCTTCATGGCCCATGCGACAGGCCCCGCATCTGGCTCTTTCATGGGGCTGGGGGCTACCGGGCCCCCGCTCGAAGGGTCTGGGCCAAGGAAAGACCCCCAAGGGGCAGCTGGTCGCAGGCTGCAGAGCTGTCCATGCTGCTTCTCTCAGACACCTCGCCTTTCTTCAGGATAGCTGCAATAATTTTTTTCTCCTGTAAGATATTTTGTAAAACCACCACACGACACCCGGTGAGGGAAGAAAGCGCCCCATGCCCGCCGCCATCCCACATGCTGCTGTGAAATGTAGGTGCAAAGACCTTTTTGTACAGAGATATATTTTTTATGAAGAATTTGTAAAATTATTAAATATGCTGTAATTTTTGATTAATGTAGGTAAATTGTTAAAAAAAATCAATGTTTTTACAATACAAAACTGTAATTTTCCCAATAATGTACAATACTTCATCTCTTGCTGATTTTCAGTTCCCATGCTATTACACATGTATTAATATTCAAGTGGCCCTGTAAAAGGAACAGTATCTTTTTTGTCAAAATTATAAAAGAGAGTGTAATATAGCCTGTGTGATGCCACCTTATCTTTAAAGAAAATCAGAGTTCTAATTAAATATTTAATTTTAGATTTCTATTCATGCACATGCATTTATTCTGCCTTTAATATGTACTTTTAAGGTTGGGGGAAAGTTGGGCCCACCCTTCAGTTAGGTTTACTAAGACAGCTAAGGTATTATGCTTTCATCTGTTTGTTGACTGAGAGAACATTGTCTCACTAGTCCTGCGTGTCATCACAGTTTCTGTGAGCAGTGTCCATGGACCTTTCAGTTGTGAGCACTGTCCATGGGACCCCTCAGCCATGAACACTGTATGACCTCATCTTGTAGGCACTGTCATGGGAACCCTCAGCTGTGAGCATTGTCTGTGAGACCTCACAGCTATGAACACTGTCCATGGACATTCAGCTATGAGCACTATCCACTGGCTTCTTGGCTAGTGAGCACTGTCTGTGGGAGCACTCAACTGTGAACACTGTGGAACTTCTCAGCAGTGAGCACTGTCTTTGAGCCTTCACCTCTCAAAGACATTGAAACTGGCTCCTTTTCTAGCAGCAAGGTACTGCTAGAACAGAATTGTTGTGACTCAATTGCTCATTGAGTTGTCTTAAAAATGAGTGGCAGGGGGCCAGAGCGATAGCACAGTGGTAAGGCATTTATTTGCCTTGTCTGTCCAATTCGGGACAAACCTGGGTCCGATCCCTGGCATTCCATGTGGTCCCCCGCCTGCCAGGAGCGATTTCTGAGCACAGAGCCAGGAGTAATCCCTGAGTGCTGATGGGTGTGACCCAAAAACAAAACAAAAAATGAGTGGCAGGACCTTAGTTTAGAGAGAGAGACAGTACAGGGGTAAGCACACTGACCAGAGCTCAGTCCCCAACACTGTCTCCTGGCCCTTGTTGCATATCAGCCCTTTGGATGGAGCTGCATGGTGGTGGATGGTGCTAGAGAGTGAGAGGCCTTTCTCCTCCAGCCCAGGACCACGTGTCTCCAACTCCCTCCAGCCATAGGGCCTGAGGTTTCAGGGTAGCAGTGAGGAAATCCACAGACAGGTTACAGGAGATATCATCTTCATTCAGCCCTGGCCAACATGTGTGACCTATTACCTTAAACCTATTTAAGCATGCTCTCTTCAGCTTGCCCTGTGTCTTAGCTTCTCTCAGCCATCTCTCCTCCTCCCGCTTCTATCCTCCAAAATCCTCTGAATGTTACCCCACCCCCCTATTCTTCCTATGTAACCTTACCTACAAGAAAGACCTGCCCAGTTCTGGACGGGGTCTTGGAGGGGTTACAAAAGGTTTGACCTGAGGGAGACTAGAAGGAGTTTGGAGAGAGATTCAGCAAGGAATATGGATGGAGAAGAGATGGCTGAAAGAAGCTAAGACACGGGGCAAGCTGAGGAGAGCATGTTTAAATAGGTTTAAGATTATAGGCCACACACGTGGTGACTAGGGCCTGAATAAAGCTGATATTTCCTGAAGCCTGACTGTCTGTGAGCTTTCTACCCGTCACTATCCTGAAGCTGCGGACCCACCAGCTGAAGGGGGTTGGAGACACGTGGCCTTGGCTGGAGGGAGAAAGGCCTCTCCTACCTCCATCACCATTCACCACCATCCAGCCCAATACAAAGGACTTTTATGCAACAGCCCTGAGTTCCAGCATAGCCTAGTGTGACCCAAAAACCAAAGCTGATAAAGGAAAATAGGGTCAAGAGCACAGTGGTAGGGCACTTGCCTTGCACATGGTTGACCTGGGACGGACCTGGGTTCAATTCTCAGCATCCCATATGGTCCCTAGTTCCTGCCAGAAGCAATTTCTGAGCACAGAGCCAAGAGCAACCTGAGTGCCACTGGGTGTGGCCCAAAGAATTAATTAACTAATTAAAAAGGGAAAATAAAAAGGAGCAACCATGGCTCCTCCCTATAAACCCAGGTCAGCTGTGGGGTCTGTGATGAGAAAGAAGTCAAAGACACAGCTCTAGGGCTGAGTGTGATTTGGAAGCAGAGCCCCAAGTTTTCTGCCTGCCCCCCGCAAAACCCCATGGTACCCCCTTTGTAGGCCCGGCATGAACCCCCCCCCACACTCCTGCCTTGCCAGGTCAGAGTCTTCTGAAGGTCCCAGGCACCTGAGCACTGCATGGAAGAGTCTCCAGCAACAAAGATGAGACCCATCTCAGCTGCCACCCTGTCTGCTCCTCGGTCAACTCCACAGACTTACTTTATTCTCAAAAAAAGGCAAGCCTGGCTAAAACATTCATTGAGTACACCCATCTCACAGCCCAAAACTCTGGGTGCCCTTAGGGAGTGGGCAGGCTCAATGTCTGCCTGAATAGATTCATACCCCACGGGTGCTGCCACCAGCCTCACCATTGGATCTCTGCAGAAAGTCAAACTGTCATAAACAACAAGTTTGCAGATTTGGGGGCCGAGAACTCGGTGTCTTCTTCCCCAAACCTCTGTACTTCCAGGAGCCCCACAGACCCCAGAATTCCTGGAGCACTTGGGTATACAGTCAGTCACTCTCCACAATGTTTTAGTCCCAGCACTAAAAAGGCACCCAAGCAGCACAGAAGCTACCCAAAGCCAACACGCAGAACCAAAACCAAGAACACTGAATGCTCAGCTATTAACAAAACAGCAAAGCAAAATCTTCAGACAATGGCCCTCTTGTGAGATACAATTTCCACATATTTTCTTTTGCTAAAGTAGTTTTTTTTAATTCCATCACCATCTAGTTGTCACAGTAATATAAAGTAAATTATTTTGTGCCTACCACAGGAGAAGAAACCGGAAACAGCAGAGGAGAGATGGTTATTGTGGTGGTGAGATTAGAACACAAAATGTCAGAAACAAGAATTATGAGCAACTATCTAAAATGCCACGTTTAAATAAAGTCAAAGAATTTTTCATAAAAGTGGGAGGGCAGAGC